>CM054116.1:13259382-13296882 GCA_028673005.1 Tanypteryx hageni | reverse complement strand
AATGTTTTACTTTTCTCCTTCTTGCCACCAAGAACTAGGACAAAAACGTGTTTTATTAGTTCACCTTTGGCTGCCACTCGCAATTCGGTTAGAGCGGACAAAAATCGCGACAAACGATAACGGCTGCGATAGCTTGGTCCACGGCTCGATAAGGAATGGACGAAGCCGTGCGCGCGGAATGCCTTTCTTATCTCGTTTCGAACGGAACCTGGTTTTCTTTCAGTATAGCACGATTCATGCCATCGTTAACACCGATGCGCGCGAACGACTCGATCCAAGTTCCGTATATCCCGATGTACATCTTTTTTCTTATGTCTTGGATAACTCCTTTAACCGAGACAAAACTCACTCGCCAAAAAAGCGATTTAATGGATTCGCTTTTACCGATGTGAGTGGAGGATGTGAATCAACGGCGTATGCCACTTAATAAGGAGCGAAGCGAGGTCTCTCCTGTTGAGTCCCTGTGCATTTTGTCTGTTCGTCTCTTCTACGATAACTGCTGTCTCGTTTGTCCGATTTTCACCAACCTTCGTGCCCATGCACAAATAAATTAGAGTCGACTGCCTATTTTTTCAGAACAACACCACCATTATAGTTTCTGCGCAATTTGCGTTAGCGCATTGCGCTAATTTATGAATCCTATCCAATCAAAACGAAATGTAGCGTACTTATAGAAAACATCAAACAATAAAGAAAACGTCAAATAAAAATTTCTTTAAAATGTACAGTGAGCCTCTCAGAGGCGCAAAATTTGCGTTCGCGCATTCTCTCCTGTTGAGTCTCTATGCACTTTGTCTGTTTATTTGTTTGTCTATATGTTTCTTCTACTATAACTGCTGTCTCAAACGAAATTTCGTAAACAGGTGGAACACATTGAATAATATAGAATAATATTGTAGAATTGAAGACGAAAACGAGAAATATTTTACTGCGGAGGGCAGCACTTTCAATTATTTTCAGATTTTACATCCCCACTGTATGATGTGCAGGATAACTAGGAAGACGATAATAACATGGAACATGTGATTCCTCTCCGCCAGCCCTAAGTGAGCTGAGCGAGCCCGAAGATCTCGCGGATACCCTAGCTTATTTATTTAATGAATAAGTTGCAAGATGGCCGACTGACCAGATGGCAACGTAAATAAATGCACAACCGAGACACTCAGTAATGTAGTGGCAAAATTGCACTAGGGGAACCGCGAGATCTTCGGCCTCGCTCAGCCCGCTCAGGGCTGGTGGGGGAATCACATTGTGCGCCTCTGGGAGGCTCCTGTAGTACATTTTAGAGAAATGTTTATTTGACATTTTCTTCGTCGTTTGATGTTTTCCGTGTGAATACCAAATTTCGTTACGATTGCATAAGATTTGGAAATTAGCGCAATGCGCTAACGCAAATTGCGCAGCAACTATAACGGTGGTGTTCTAGAAAAACTATAGACCGTCGACACTACGTTATTTGTACATGCACACGAAGTTTGGTAAAAATCATACAACCGAGACTGCAGTTATCGTAGGACAGAGACAAACATACAAACAGACAAAATGCACATGGACTCAATAGGAGAGACCTCACTTCGCTCGGCCAATTAAATCTTTTTTATACAATATAATTTATATCCCACATAGCCTCTTTAGTTTCCTTCTAACTTGCAATGATTCCCAACCTAGCGAATTTATAATTTCTGTTACATTTTCAGTCGTCTTGAGCTTTCCCATCACGTATCTGCAGCCTTCCTTTGCACCTTTTCTAACTTTTTTACCTTCTTCACTTCATACGGATCCCATGCATTCGTAGAATATTCCAGTATTGGCCTAATAATGGATTTATAGTTTATTCACTATACTAGAGGAGCAGAATTTTTTATATAGAAGAGTACAATATTGTCAATTTTTATTCATTGTTATTATTATTTAATTCTAATATGCTGGTAATATCCCTCAATTTAATCTGTATATATAAAAGGAAATGTCCTGACTCATGAAAAAGATCTCCTACTTTCAGGTTGGCTAGAAAGCTGAACTTGGGCAAAGTTGTAGCTTTAGGGTAACTATCAAAGGAAAAATTGCGAAAAAAAATCTAAAAAATCTCGAAGTGGGTAAAAAGGGAGTTCATTTATTCATTTCCATCTCCCATAAGAAAAGTATGGAAAGCGGTGCAAAGCATTTTATAAATGCTCTTTTAAATTACTCAAAATTTAGATACGAAAAAGAAGAGCACTAAAGATAAAAGAATGTTATTTTTCATTTTTGAAGACAGAATTTGAATCCATGCCGATTTAATGGAAATTTAACTATTTAACCTCGAAAAAAGGATAATTTTTCCAGCTTTTGACAATCTAAAAATCTAACTACTATGGCAACGATATTTAGTAATTTCTGTGAATTTACTTGCATACACTAGTGGCATTCCTCGGCGTATTTAAAACCAACTTATGCCTCCCATGACAACGGTTAATAAAGTTGTTTATTTACTGATGACGCTACGTTGAAGCTTCTATGGATAACGTTCTTTTCGCCGTATTTATTTGATTTATTTTAATTGTTATTTATTTTGTTCCTTCATTTAAAGTTATTTTTATTGCCAGTCATATATATATATATATATATATATATATATATATATATATATATCCTATCTTATAAATATTTTAGAGAGTGTGTGTGTATGATCTTTATACGTTTTTACACCGTTGAAGCTATCGAATTCAAAAGTTTCATGGGCCATCCTATGGACCAAAGGAAGAACTTGGTCTAGATTTGCAAACCGTGGTCTCTTATACTCCATGGGCTCAACAAAATAATGTTTCCATAAGAATGCATAGTAAATGGTGTGGAGAAACCCCAAAATGCCATGCAGCCCTTCACTGATGTGGATATAAATATACATAAATATTAACTTACGATCACAATAAATGGCTTATTTTACGTATGAAAAACTGAATATTTTAATTCTGTTCATGTTTTGTCGTATTACATGCTAAATCGCTCGAAATTTTCCTTTAAGCGCAAGATTTATCTGTTTAGGTGACAATTTTCAGGCGGCAACAAAGCTAAATTTCTTAATTGTTATCCTCTTCAAAGGGAAGCCACGTAAAGATTAATGCAAGGATAATCCACGCCGTGGAGGAAGAACCCCAAGATAAAGGGTACAAATGGATTCATGCCTAAATTTAGTCTATGAATACTTTTAAAGTGAGTCAAATGATTTTTAAGGAATATTAGAAAATTTTTATCTTTTACTATTGACATTGAAAGATTTATCGCAACATAAATCGATACATCTACTTACAATTTGTTCGGTAACCAAGATGTTGTTTATTGTTTACGTTTTGGCTTATAGTATTGACTGTTATTGACAATTGACATAACAAACATAATTTTATTGCTGCTTTAAAGGCTTTGGTGCATCTATCTATTTGAATATTAAGTAAGACGTTAATGCATAATTATATTAATGGTAAAACTATACAATACATAAAATAGTAAATGTTAATGTAAACATCTCTTGCGTAATTAAGGAATGGGGAACGTTTGGTAAAGTTTGGATCTTTGGATCCCCGAGCAATAAAAATCGTTTGCTACTTAAAAGAAAACTCTAGTAATAAATAAAGTATAAATTACGCGACAAAAATACCTATCCCTATGCAATACATGTATTTTACGCCCCGATATTCGTAAAATTCGATATACGCGCCTTTTCCAGCAACTCATCCTTCACGTACATCGGGGTATTACTGTAATGAAAACAATGGTGAATGATTTGAAAAAAACATTCATTGATAAATTCAAAGTCGTTAGCAGCACCATAGATTAAAATTTCCAACTGCTCTAAGACCTCCAATCTGTTGCCCTTAATTTCGATGTGGAGAAACTCGGGTTTGAAAGAACTGGAGTGGCCGTTCTCCAAAAGGTTAACTTTGCGAAATGCGATGACTGAGCATCGCGATTATGTTCATCGATCCTCTTCTTGAAGCATCTTCCCGTCTGCCCGATTTAAACAGCGTCACTTTGGGCACAAGACAGTTTATAAACACTGCTTTTCAGTATAAATTGGGGATGGAATCTTCAGAAAATGTTTGGCGTAGGTGATCGAGGAATAGAAGGCTGTTCTGATGACTTTAGTGAAGAGGACATAAAGCTTATATGAGATGAGGCCTGTGAAGGGGAGTCTACGCCAGCTGTTGGATTTGCAAGGAATTTCGGGAGAGGAGGCCATTCTCCTTCATTTTTTCGACAGGATTGTGTAGTCGATGTTAATAGCGATTTGTTTTATTGTAATAAGCTAATTATAAGAATTAGCTTTGGAAAGAGTGATGTTAAGGAGGCGATGGGGCATTGAATGAAAAGCCGCCTGATAATGAGAAAAGTGGTGGAATGAGTGGCTGGGAAAGATGTGATCTGTTTAAGTTAGATTGCAAAGACACGGTTGCTTTGATGGAATGACAAAGATAAATCCAAAAATCTGAGGGATCCATTAGTTTCTGTTTCAAAACTTCAAAACTTGATGGCATTATGTAGAGAATTTAGGCAAGATAAACATGAAGTTAATTGGCTATCAGTTCCCGACCAGAGATATATCATCTACATATCTGTACCAACCTTTTGCACAATTAAACAATGCAAAGTCTGAGCAAAAAAGACTTGATTCCAAGTGATTCATAAATATGTCTGTTAAGAGGGGTGAGAAGTGGAACCCCAAAGAAAGGTATTCGGTTTGTCTATAAACTTAATGATAAAAAAAAATTTTGATTCCCATACACTTTCAATAGGTTGAAAAATTCTACAATAATGCAGGAATGAATTCCTGTATCGATACAAAGATCCTTAGTGAGACCTAAGGCCTCACAGGTGGGGACAGAAGTGAAGAGATTGCAGGCGTCAAAGGAGACTAGTTTAGTATTATTGAGGGAAGAATATAATTCTAATACTTTTGCAAGTCCTACGGATTTATTAATTGCGTATTTCGGCGAGAAACGGGAGAAATGACGGAAAAGGTTGTTAAGAATATTGGAAAGTTTATGGGCTGGGGCGGAAACACTGGAAACAACAGGTCTAATCGGACGATTAGGTTTGTAGAGTTTCGGTAAATCGTAAAGTCATAGAGGGAGGGAATTCATAACGAGGGCCTGAATCTTTTCCCTGGCATTAAGGAGCAAGGGGACAGAAGATAATGCTTTTTTGATGGCCGGTTGGAAACCTGGAGTGGGATCTCTTTTGAGAATAGAAATATGATTGTTGGTGATGAAATCTATACACTTATTCATATACAAAACTTTGTCCAAAATCACCACACAGTTCCATTTGCCCGCTTTATGAACCACCAACTTGTTCATCTTAAAAAAATCAATCAGTCCACATATGGAGAATGATTGGGGGCTGAGGAGTGAGAATACTTTCTTGCGAAGAGATGATTGACGTGGATAACATACTGGCGGCGAGATGTTTGGTCGAGAGAGGTTCCGTGCGGAGCGCTACTTCGCAATCAACTTAAAAGCCTTTCAAATTATCGGAACATGAAGGAGAAAATTTTAGGCCCACATTCAGTAAATCCATTGCTGAAGGAGGTAACACGTAATTGGACAGATTCACAGCTCTTGGCTGGAATCAATGGTCACTATAAAACACTATCATCAAAAAAGAACCCATTCCACCCGATGAAGAGACTGTCACAAATAATCCAAGAGGTTTATGGGCCAAAAATACACACATACACACAGATCAGAATGGATTAAACACAGATAATTGCATAGGGAAACTCTCTTGTGGTAAAAGGACTTCAACTCATTCTTCAACCAGGCACTTTAGCTGTCTTGATGGCGGAAATCGTCGCAGGAGAAGTTTATTTCGTCTTAATGCCCACAAACAGTTGCTGATGAAGAAAATGTATAACGAAGCTGTTTTAAATTTAATGCTTTTCCGTGGGTTGTATTATATACGGAAAAGGATAGAGGCCAAATCACTCTCCATTGTTCCAATTACTGTTATCCGCAACTAAGTGAATTAACGTTTTTTCACTTTGTAACTTCAACGTCATTTTTTGTAACATCTGTTAACGATTTCCAATTTTCTCATTACTAATCTTATGTTATACCTAGCTTGTATTATTGTTATACACAACTAATTGAATGTCATCTTACTTTGTAACTGATACTTAATTACTGTATTCCAATTATCTAATTACCGATCTAATATTCTCCCTCCTGCCTATCATACCCTCCTACCATTCCTCACTTCATCCTTTTCCGTATATATACAACCCTAGGCAAGTTACATCAAGATGCAGGGACAGAACATCCCCTGGTCCAGTGAAGCGAAATATCTGGGAGTCATCTTAGATTACGGACTCCGATATCACAGCCACCTGAAAGCGCTGAAAGGCAAGGGAATGGGGGTGGTGCGCTCGCTTGGCCCTCTGCTGGGTTCGCGGGAGACGAAGATCGAAACCAGACTGAGGATATACAAGTCCTGCGTGCTTCCTGTCATTCTCTATGCATCGCCCATTTGGGCGTCTGCAGCGCCCTCCAACCTTAAGGGTATCTCCACGGTGCAGCAAACTGCACTAAGGAAGATACTGCATCTACGCTGGATCAACTTCGTCACAAATGATGAGTTGCACAAAACTACTGGAGCCTCTCCCCAACGTCTTACGTCAGCGAGCAAGGCTCCTCTTTAAGAGGAGTGCGGTAAACAAATCACCGCTAATCAAAGCTCTGGCCGACATCAGGGTGATGCCTCTGGACCGCTACAAGCGACCCATTGCGTCCCTTGGACCGGACCATATGCCTCCTCCAAAGGAAAATAACTGAGGACTAATAACCCTCCCAGTTCCACAAGCTGCCGAAGGGCAAACGCATTAAGTGTCAAACAAGCAATGACAGTCTAATAGCACAGCTGGTAGACTGATTTCGGTAGCTGGTCTAAAGAGACTGGCACCACAAGACTGCGCTTCTTTAGCTGATGATGCTGTAATAGGCGAAACCAGTCGATAAAATTCTTGTTCTGTGGAAATTACAATAAATTGTTTTGTATTAAATGTATTATGGTTTTCCAAGTTTGTTGTACCCGTTTGTCTGGTAAAATACGTGTCCGTGTTCGTATAAGGAAGTTTACGGCTAATGGAGGTCTTTTTCTTAAAAATTTAATAGAAAGCTTCAAAGGGCTAAGAAAAAGTATCCGTATAAGAGGAGTGTCGCTATACAGCGGTTTTACTGTAAACAATTTTCTGAATAACTTGCGGGTTATTCCATAGTTCCCATCTGATTGAGGTGTTTCTTGTTAATATATTTTTTCGATATTTCGTATACTACCCAGTGAATTAAAGGGACTCAATTTGGGCGATGTTTGTCACGCATCACTCAAAAAAGATGAGCATCTCTAATGTCCTTAATCCAATACCACCTCTTCTATGCTATATAAATTAAAAATTTACAGCAAGTTAAAATAAGTATTTCATCCTCTTTTAGGAAAATACTGTAAAAGTTAACCCTTTAATGTTATATTGTTGGAATTTCTGATGTTAATGTTAAAATTGGTACTATTTAAACAACGTGGGTGAATTTGCCCAGGATCATTTATTTTGATAGTTATGGTGATAGCTATTCATTCGTCAATTGTAGTTTATTTTGCTCGTGATACTATAGCCACTTTATAACTTCAGCAGCTAAATAACGTTAAATCAACAATGTATATAAAAAATTCCTTAAAAACTGATTGAAATATACTTTGCTGTACTGCTATATAGCATGTAGCCGAATCTTTACAAAATCTATTTTGCGATATATCATGCTGTGATGAAAAAAATGGATACGATATGCTTGGTATATATTACGGTAAAAATTGATTAACTTTTATTTGAAGCATGAGTTTCTTTAAACGGAAGAGTTAAGTAATTATTCTGATTACATTTTTATGACAAAAAGTTGCAACTACGGCGCACTGATGCCTTTTAACCACTTCATTCAATCCGTCTGTTAGTCAAAGATGGCTCAAAAAACCTTTTGGCATAAACTGAAAGAAAGTTAAAACTCCAGCCAAAAACAAGTGGTATTAGCCCGATGCATTTCTCCCACTAAGTGGTAATTTTCAAGGGCGACGTTCCTTAGACAGCGACCAAAGTCGGCTGTGCCGGAGTGGAGAGACCAGGGGTGGAGAAAGAACGAAAGGCAAAAGAAAGACAAAAAGCACGGGTGGAGTGAGAACAAAAGAAAAACGAAAAAACAGAAGCGCGTGTGTATTAACTCTGGTCAATAAGTTTGTAAAGTGTCTTGTTGAAGTCAGTGTCACTGTTCATCAATGTATCTCGATTCTTGTAAATGTGAAGGTTTTCTAGGGAATTTAAAGAGCTATTAGATGAGATTACCAGTTGTAAGTCCTTTAATTGAATGCTGTGGCCGGTTTCGAAAATGTGATTAGCGACACTGGATTTCTCAAATCAGTTGTATTTATAGTGGGCTAAGTGTTCCTTAAAGCGAGTGACCAGCTTTCTCCTAGATTGGCCTATGTACTGTTTGGGGCAATGCGAGCATTGAATTTTGTAAATTCCTGACTTGTCTAAAATTTCCGTTTTGTCTTTTGTGTTGCCCAGAGAATTTTTCAAACTGTGTTGACTTTTGTAAGCTATTGTAAAATCCTTTCTCCTGACAATTCTGTCCAAACCTCTATTAAGTGAAGGAAAATAAGGCAATTTAATATATTTGTTTTCCTTTTTATTATCTTTTGTGTGGGTGGTGGAGTCTTAAATTAATTTTTTGGAGGCATGTTTTTGAACCAGCTTGTTGATGAGATTCTGATGGTACCCTAATTTGGATGCTGTTTCCTTAATTTGGATGCTGTTTCCTTAATATATTTAAGTTCTTTCTCATATCTCGTTTTGTTAAGTGGAACATTAACAAGTCTGTGGGTTAAAAACTGGAAAACAGCTGTTTAATGGTTGGAAGGGTGAAAGGAGTTGTGGGGGATGAAGTTATCTGTGTGTGTTGTTTTCCTGAAGATGTCAAACTCTAATTGATGCTGGTTGTTTATAATTAACAAGTCTAAAAACGGTAAAGTGTTATCTTGTTGTACTTCATAAGTAAATTTTATGGACGAATATATGTTGTTAAGTTGATGGACAAAGGCATCAAGGTTGTATAAATTTAAATAAAAAATAGCAAAAATGTCATCAACATATCTGAGCCATGTTTTAGGGAAGTAACTAAAGTTGTTTTTGCATGTATTTTCAAAGTGAGACATAAATGTATTGGCCACAAAGGGTGACAAGGGATTACCCATGGATGTACCTTGAGTTTGTTGGTAGTATTCGTTATTAAATTGAAAAAAGTTTTGATTCATGCACAAATTTGTGAGTAATAAATATTCTTTCACCATGTCTTCAGGAAAATTTTGGTTTTCTAGTAGTGTTTTTAAGATCTGAGAAGTTTCAGGCAAGGGAACACTAGGGAAGAGACTTTTTCCATCAAAAGAGACCATAATTTCAGAATCTAGTAAAGTTACATTTTCTAATTTCTTTATCAAGTCAAAAGAATTTTTGACCGAGTGGTCTTCTGGGAAAGGTATATTTTTAAATTCATTGTTGAGCCACTTGGCTATATTATATGTGGGGCTATTTAAACCTGATGCTATTGGTCGCATGGAATGGTCCTGTTTATGAATTTTGGGGAGTCCATATAGTTTTGGAATATTTGGGTTTGAGATATGCAATTTAAACCTTTGGTTCTTGTCTAAAATTGTATGGCAGTTTTTGATAGCTTCTTTGGTTTTTCGGATCATTGAATTCAAGGGGTTTTTATTTAATTTGATATAAGGGCCATCGTTGAGCAAAATATTGTGTTTTATCCATAATTACTAATTTGTTGCCTTTATTGGCTTTGATATAAAAGCAGTCTTTTTCTTTAAGTTGTTTGATAGTTTTGTAAATTGGTTTAGAATTGAAAGTTGTGCACTTGTTAATGTTGTCTTTTAGTAGTATGGCACAATTTTGTCTGATGTAGCTTTTGGAATTTTCATCAAGGAATTCAATGGATCTCTCGATGTCTGTGACTTTCTTCTATCGGAGTTTTTCTTGGAGGAAAGGCAAACTTTAAACCCAAATTCAAGAGAGACAATTCTTCATTAGAGAAGGAAGTTTGAGACAAGTTTTCTACAAATTCAAATCTTTGTATGGTTTTATGTCTTGTTTTAATTTTGTTTTTTGTGTTGACATTGTATTTTTGGAGTAGTATCTGTAGTTTATGGTCTAGTGTTGATGTTTTCTTGTGAAACTTAAGGTTATTGGTCTCATGCATCCTGTGTTCAAAGTTGGTCCAGGCTTCAAAGCCGACCTCGTCTAAGTGTTTGGTTATTTTTAAATGTAAGTTGTAGGCCTCTATTTCGAGGTAACTCCTTTTGGCATAAAGATTTTTAATTTCCAACTGCAACCATGTGTTAGTGGTTATTTGCTGTACTTTCTGTGTGATGTGGTTCTTTGTTATTTTCTTAAAAATGTCCATGAATTTAGGGGTTATATGGTGTTCCTTGCATTGTTTTAAAAACTTGATATCAGCTCCTATATTATTAATCCTTGTGTGTAAATTGTGAAACCGATTTAGCTCTTTAGTCCGTAAATTAAAAGAATAATCACTGATCTGTGACATGTCTCTCGATAAAATAGTATGTAAAAGTAGGCAACGTTGAAAAACTTAGTCAAGAATAGAATAAAATTATAGGAGCAAGGAATAAAACACTTAAAAGATAAAACTGACAGTGCGGGCGTGGCCGCAAATGTGTACAGTAAACGTAAATAAAAAGGACGATCGCAAAGCGTGATCGAACCAGTCGAGCATTGCTGTGGGATCGAGCGAGCCGTGCAGGAGGACAAAACTCTCTGACGGATACCAAAAGGAGATTTCTTTTGCCATTGCATTCCTACTTCTGATGTCCTGTGTACTACTTCCATTCTGCGCTTAAATACTGCCAAGATATTTGAAACTACGTACTTGTTCCAATTTTTGGCCATTTACCATTACATTTAATTCTTTATGTTCCTTTGAAACCACCATGACTCGTTTTTTCGGCATTTATCTTCATTCCATATTGTTGGCCAACCTCCACTAGTCTGTCTGTCATCCTCTGAAGTCCTTTCTCGTCTTCTATTAATCCCTGATCATCTGCATATTTAATGGTGGTAATACTTTCACCTCCTATCTTAAATACTTTCTCTTCCATCGACGCTTCTTCTGTTATTGTTTCTGCATAAATATTAAATATCGCTGGTGAAATAGGACATCCTTGCCTCACTCCCCTCCCTATTGAAGTATTTTCTGTTTCTTCTCCTTCAACCCTGACTCTAATCTTTTGATCAAAGTAAAGGTTTTTAAGCAGTCTTTTATCTTTCCAATCTATTTATATTTTATTTAAAATACCCAACATTTTATCCCATTTCACTCGGTCAAAAGCTTTCTCCCAATCTACAAAACAAAAATACATGACTTTATTGACTTCTAGCGCTCTTTCTATCATCATCCTCATACATCCTATAGCATCTCTAGTCCCTCTTCCTCTTCTGAAAGCAAACTGATTATCTTGCAGCTCCTATTCTATTTTACATTAAATTCTTTTGGTTATTATTATGGTTAGAACTTTAGCTGTATGAGAAATTAAACTAACAGTTCTGTAATCCTCACAACATTTTGCATTGTTTCTTTTTCTCCAGTGGTACCATAACAACATCTAAAAAATCTTCAGACCATATGCCAGTATCATATACTTGGTTAAAAAATTTTGTTACTTGCTTAACTGCTTTCGACCCCAAAACCTTAAGAACGTCCACTGGTATATCATCACTCCCAACAGCCTTCCTTCTTTTCATGTCATCAATTGCTCTTTTAACTTCAGACTCGAGAATACTTGGTCCTAGCTGATCTGTTTCCACATCCTCTTTTTCATTTAATTCAATATTTCTTGGCTTTCCTTCTTTGTCATACAGCACCTCAATGTATTCTTTCCAGACATTCTTTACATTGTCTGGCTCCGAGACTATTTTACCACTTTTGTTCATGATTCCTTTATGTCCTATCTTTCTAGCCTTTTTCTTGAATAGTTCCCTTGCTTTACTATACATGAGGTATGTTCTACAAATTCTTTCACACTCGACAATCTCCTCACATTTCTCATTTATCCACTGTTCTCTGGCTTTATCTGTTTCCCTTCTTAAAGCATTATTTAACTCCTTGTATTTTCTTTGGCCTTCTTAAGTGCTTATGTTCTTCCACTTTCTCCACTCTTCCATTTTTTGCAGCATGGCTGCTGTGACCCAGGGTTTTTTGTTTCTTTCGCCCGTTATCTTTCCTACCTTCTTTTCCATTACATCTTTAATGTTGCTATGGATGTATCTCCACTCCTCATCTACATTCTTCCTATTTTCTTCAGCTCTCTCCCCCAACCTTTCCTCCAGCTCAGTCATGATAGCCTCCTTGGTCTTAAGGAATTTCTCTAAGTTCCATTTCTTTTTAACTCTTATGTTTCTCTTAACACTCTTCAGTCTACCTTGTGTATTTGCCACCAAAAGGTTGTGGTCGGAATCAATATCTGCCCTGGTAGTGTTTTCACATTTTTAATGCTATTTCTAAATCTTTCATTGACTAGTATGTAATCTATCTGGTATTGTCTCTGGTCTCCTGGGCTTCTCCATGTGTAAAGTCTCCGCTGGTGATGCTTAAACCATGTATTAGTTACAATCAATCTATTTCTATGGCAGAATTCCACCAGTTTCTCCCCTCTTTCATTTCTCTTCCCTAGTCCATATTTTCCCACTATGTTATCTTCCTGACCCTTTCCGACTACACTGTTCCAGTCTCCCATTACTATGGTGGTGATCCTTCCTTTTCCCTCCTCCTCCAATATCTCCATAATCTGTTCATAGATTTCATCTACTTCGTCGTCGCCAGCATTAGTTGTTGGCATATACACTTGAATTATAAGCATTTCCACTAACTCCATCTGAAGTTTTACGGCGATTAATCTATCATTAACTGTCACTACCTTGCTAATTCTTTCAGCTATCTCTTTTCTCATTATAATCCCCACTCCCCTTTCCTTTTTCTCTCCTCCCGAGTAAATAATCTTAAATTCGTCTGAATTTATCTCACCTTGTCCTTCCCACCTAACTTCACTAAGACCTACTATACCTACATTATTCCTTCTCGTTTCCCTTTGTAAGTTCTCTAGTTTACCCCCTGAATTCATAGTTCTAACATTCCATGTGCCTATTATTAATTTCTCACTACTTGCTTTCTTCTTATTAATGTTACATTTCCTCCCCTAGGGTAGTCCCCACCCGGAGATCCGATTGGGGGACTATTTTACCTCCGGAATATTTTACCCCAGAGAGATCCATAGAGGTATTTGCAGCTTTTCAGCCTATTGGTCGCTATATAAAATATTTAATTAAATATAATCAGCTTTAAAAAATAACTTCGACTTTAGATTCCAATTCATTTCCATTATCGATGTTTTTCATCAATTTCGTCATGTATTTGCTAATACAATTCACAATTATAGTTTTTATTTATCTCTACGAATAGTATACTTAAGCAACTGGATCGATCTTTCAGTAAAGAAACTCCGAGTTTATGTTACAATCAATTATCGAATGTTTTTTAATTGAACCCATATGGTAAATCAAGCAATTATAATTTTAAATTATGTCTGCGCTGTAGAAATTGAGTTATGCTTTTAAAAAACCTTTGAACTGCATCCCACGCAATATATTAAAACACCTTCATGTACAAAATTATTTTTCTTATAAATGAAATCCATGTACACTCGCGAATAATAACAGGGTTGGTAAACCGCACGGCATCATTTTCAGTAATAAAGTTTGTTAAAAATACGACTCCGGTTATCTCAGCCTAGTTCGACGATCGTGAATGGGCGCGGCGTCGCGGTTGCGACGATGCAACGCAATCGCACAAAATTGCACGCGTGCGTACTTAAGTTACGGTACTCACCCTCTTCGCCACCATATGGCACGCTCTGGTAGACCACGTCGTACGAACTCTTTCTTTTCGCCATTCGGTCGAGTTCCTCTGGGTTGACAGAGAGGCGGCGGCCGGGGGCTGAGGATGACGATGAGTTCGAGAGGACAGCGGCTCTTTCTACGTTCTCTCTCCCTCTCTCGACGGGCAAAAGGACTTTTTTTCGTCGGCAGATAGCGTTATCTCGGAGACACATCCTCTTTACGTAAACCGCGCTACGAAATGGAGCGCCGCCGCAGCGCCCTCTTCCGCAGAACATCTGCGACGATCGAGATGCCACTGAAGGCGGCTCTCTTCGGCATCGCAAGATGAATTGCAAATGCATCGCACGCCTGTTCCGATAGGATTATGATAACCGGCCGGAGACATTTTGGCGCCCTTGGGAAAGCATCCCCTTTTATTCAGCTAATTTTATGAAATCGATCTAGTCTACTTGAATATACGTAATAACATACAAAGAGACCATCTGGAGAGGTGACTGAAATGTAGACGCTCCTGGCATTGGCCATTTTTTGAACGAGATATTCATTGATCTGAGCAAACGGAGCCAGAATACCTCCATTTTGGCTACAATCTAAATATTTTTCATAATGTAAGCCATAAAATTAGCTAAAAATTATACTTTTAATTATAAATGAACTATTTTTTATAATTAGCGTCAGTAAAAACAGTAAGAGAACGAGTTATTTTATTTTCTTATTGCGAAGGATAAGTGTCGTATTAAAGCTAGGAATTCACAAGTTCGTAACTAGAGGGAGAGAGAATAATAGAGAGAGAAAATTGAATGTTTTTTCACTCGTTTAATTTTCAGATCCCAAACGTTTTCTCGTGTACTACTTAGAAAATTTAAAGCTACTTTCTTTATCACACCTCACGAAAACAGGCCGAACAGATTAATTAAATACCCTATTCACTTCGGTGTAAAGGTCGTGACAATAAAGTCATACCTCGCTATGCTATATGCTATCCATAGAAAAATTTCGATGCACACTGAAAATTTCGCGCTAAGTGAGATTCTCGCAAAACGGTGTATTAATAAATTATGTAAATGAGGATAGGTTCCATGGACGTAAAAACCTGAGTGTAACATAAATAGAAATATTCCAGTTAACCTGAATGAAATGTTAAATGAATAAAAAACACTAAATATTGATAAGCGTCCGCCCATCAGCAGCCTCCGCCGAAGTGCAGTTGCACAATGCTAGGACCGTCTCTGACGATGTTGATAAGTTGGGAAGAAACGAAAAATTATTTACATGAATATATCGAAGTTTTTCTATGGGTAGTATATTTGTTTCAAAATGTTAAGTTAAGCCTGTGCTTACTCAAATAATTCCACTCCTTCAATATCAGATTCTTGTCGGCTTCCACCCAACAACGCCAGATGGAAATCTTTAAATTTATTAAATAACTTATCTTCATCTGTATTTTTCAAATAGTACAGAAAACTAAAACCTTCATTATATATACTCAGATAAAAGTGTAAATATTTCCTGTGCGAAAGTCGATAATAATCCAAGAGTTTGATTGTCCAAAAATACACACACACACCTGTGCGAATGAAATCCGAAATGAATCATGGATGTATTATTTCGGAAGCCGCTTTCCTTTAGAAAAAATAACGCCAAAGTAAGCATCGATTTAGTGATAAAAAATTATGTGCCGTAGGGTAGACCGAGGGAATTAGGGTCAAATTTCAAAAAATCATTAACAACAATGGGAATAATTTTGAAACGAGAAAAAAAAGTCTGCTATGACCGGGAATAGAACCCGGATCTTCCACTTGCTGGGCGGATATTCTACCAATGAACTATCGTAGAAGATCAATTTTCTCGTTTCTTAACGCGGATGTTTTCTTGGTTGGGACGGAACTAGCCATAGCAGACTTTTTTCTCGTTTCAAAATTATTGCCAACTTTACAGCTTATGCCTATCTGCATAGGATCTTCGGATCGCTTCATTCCGTCAATTTATTAACAACAATGTCAAAAACATTATTTAATAAACATGAGCATGAATAAACAATAGATTGATTAAGGAATCAAAACAATCAATGTTCTCGTACAATGAAAGGCAGAAATACATTAACATTTTTATCGTATATTTTGACCCGATTTACCCAACTCATCGGGGTAAATAGGGTCGGTCTCGGGGAAAATCGGGTCACATTCCTTTTTCACATTTTCGAAAGACAGAGTCGACACACAAATGTTTTTTTCCCAAAAGAATTCACACAACACTCATGGTAGCATTTCTTGCAAGTTTGGCACTAAATCCAGTCGCCCATTTTGGCGCTATTGGGATCTGAATATTTAAGTTTGCAGAAGCCACAAATATCTTCATTATCACTGTTAGCAGAATTTCTACTTTCGTGGTATGCTTGCAATTTTCTTTTTGTATCTTTTCACTTAACTGTTTTAGTTTATTATCTTTATAAAATGAAGCTTCTCTGGAACATTTTTCTTTTTCCCCAAATGTGATTTCTTCTCGTTACCTTTTTTCCTTGTTTTTTCTCTTTCAAAAACGCAATGTTTTCTGGTGACGTGAGTCTCAGAGAACTCCTAGCTATATGAATGTTTCTCTTTGGGGTTTCCTTTGCTGGTTAAGGCAACAAAATACCCATCTCTTCTTTGGCAGGTTTGTCATTTTGTTGCATGTCGGTGTTTTCTGATTGCTAGAATAAACGGCGACCTAACTGCATGGAGGAATGGACTGAAGCTGATGCGAAGAGGAGTAAAAGATACTGTCTTGAACATCTCTAGGTGAAGGAGACTGTAAATCTGAGATGGCATGGAGTTGGAGAGTATGTGAAAATAGGGAAACAAACTTATGACTCGGAATGGCTCTTGGGTTAAGAGGGTAGATGCCAGTGACTTCGAACCCTTTCACTCCATTCCCAACTGTTGCAGCTTCGTTCCAAGCTTTCATAAAAATGTCCCCAAACGTAATTTTAGATATCCCGCTGTTAGGAATGGAGTGCTGCCATGAAGTCGTTTGCTGATTATAGTATGTTTTTAGTGGTTTAAAAATGCACACGTCAAGTGGTTGCAGGGCATGGGTTGTATGTGGAAGTAAAAGTAGGACTTCTATATTGCTTCGTTCACAGATATTTACTGTAGAAAGAGAATGTGAGAATTGTGTCCATCAAGAATGAGAATAAATCGAACAGGTATTCTATGTTTGTTAAAATGATCATCAAGCCACTTGCCAAAAGCTTCTTCATTCACCCATCCAGATTCTGTCATACACACTGTAGTTCCGGTTGGCATGTTAGTAAGAAATTCGTCTCTTTGTCTCTTCCCTTTGAAAATAATGAAAGGAGGGATGAATGCACTAGTTCCCGAAACGCATGCAATTACTGTCACATTTTCTCCTCTTTCAACACTCGTTATAGATACTACCTCACGCGAGCCCTTGAGTGCCACTACATTTACTGGTTTTTTATTCATTGGAAGACCCGTCTCGTCCTGATTGTAGATACATTCAGGTCGGCTTTCCAAGTGAGAGTCAACAATAATCTTCCTCAGTTCTTCATAAAATTTGTCAACATTCTCATGCATCATGCCGTTAATTCTTGCTCGAAATAGACCCTCAGCTTTTCTGATTGCGAGTTCAGGTTGTCGTTTCATGAAGCCATGGAACTATTCTTCGCCGCCTATCTCATTTTCGGTGTTAAAATTGTGTTTTAAATTACGTTCATTCACAAATTTGTAAGCGTACTTGCGTACATTTTTTGGCGTTAGTCCAAACCCTCTCCCAGATAGATGGATCAGCCTTTCAGCTAATGCTGTTTCGATATCAGGTGATAACACTGGCTTACGTCCTACGTTACATATAGGTGCATTCTTAGGAGCTGATGTTCTTCTTTGGAGAGAGGAAAATGGTACACCATAAACATAAGCTGCACGCCGTATGGAATAGGTTCCTTCTTTCACTGAACGGACTGCCCCCGTCATAGCAACAGCCGACCACGATCCATGCTGAGTTTTCGGCGCATAATTTCGCGGGATCTGTAATAAGAAATATGTTTAAAATCTCGACCACAATATGATTAAAGTGCTATTTAATTTATAAACGTATTACAGAACTCTTTATAACCGTGATATATTATAAATAAACATGACCCGGTTTTCCCCCACGGGAGTGACCCGATTTCCCCCATAATATGAATTTACAAAACAACACACAAAAATAAAACAGTAACACTTATTAGCAAATACTTGGCTAGGCGACGTAGAAAAAACATTTAACTAGCTAATTAGAATATAAAGTATTTAACAAGTTGCAAACCTGCTTAGTTAAATCTTAAGGAAACATTGGCTGTACTTACATTGCGTGATTTCTGGCACTGGACACTTAGGTCGTCGCGTCTACAATGGTTGTGCACAGTAAACTGGCGAACTCAAATCAACAGCAATCAGGGGCACACACATAGGGGGGTCCACCGGGTCTGGACCCCCCCCCCCCCCCCATAGGGGCATATTTTATCCTGAGATGAGGGTGAAGGCAAGACGTTTAAAGTGTTCTCAGGAATGCATTTGCTCCAGGAATGAGTGCGTGAATATGGGGAAGACGGAAAGAGGGAAGGAAGGGAGAAGGGAAAGATCCTTTTCCAAGAAAATATCGGTGTTTAAAGTGACCGTTGGTCAAGACAATATGAAAATATCCTATTTCCATGAGAAGGGGTTTCAGTTGAGAAACGTTCATCCCTTTCTGGGTCTTATGTTCTCCGTTTTTGTCTTTTGGAGACTTCCTGGATCCCAGCTGTGTGGGAGGAGGTTCAGGCGACCAGGAGAATGACCGTTTGTGTAAAATATCCTATTTCCACTAAAAGGAGGACAAAAAACTGCAGCTGAGACTCTCAAAAGAATACAATTGGAGTCTCCAATTTGGAGAAGTTGGTTAGTTGGAAAAGAAGTCTCGATGAGTGAGGAAGTGTAGTGATGAGTGTATCTCTTACTGTGGAAAAGTGCATTTTTTGGAAGAATGGAAGCATCCGAGCAATATTGAGGCTACAGATCTCGAACATCAAAAAATCGGGTACTTTTCCAGAAAGCTCTCCGCGGCCTTTTTTCACATTTTTTGCACATCCTGAATTTCGGCAACCCTGTGGAGTTTCCACTGGGAAGTCTAAACTCATTATTGAAATTGGATAAGTATTTAATGGAGAAATGGTGAGTGCGGATTCCATGCATCACACGAGCATTTATTTCATCTCGTGGTCGGTGAAATTCGAATATATAAAACAAAGTAGGCTGCTTTGATAAGTGTTGTCCATGAAATTACATTAGTGATATGTAGTAAATAGCTGTATAGTAGTGGCCTTTAAATATGTTATACTACATTATTTCATTTCTAATTAGATAGTTTGCTGCTGTTACGGAGAGTACCGGCACTTATTTTTATCCAAGTAAAGCACTGCTTATAGACGTAAGATAGGCTACTCGCATTCTAGTGCAAATGAAAAAGTGAGAAACTGTCCTTTTAAAACTCTTTGGTTTACCCCTTACATAGATAAATAGGAGTAGTAAAAGAAAACAAATATCAATATTATCATTTGTGAAGAAGTCGCGTGGAAATGTGCATAGTGAACAAAAAGATTGTGAGAAAATTAATTTCAGCGAACATAGTGACCTCATCGATAGTGCATCATTGCAAGAAAAACAGCCGTGTTCGTTGTTCGCACTGGTTATTGGATGTACTACGGAGACAGATGCGGACAATAAAGGTAACCCTAATGATATAGCAAACTTATTGAAATCGAAAGAATATTGTTCTGGTAAGAAACTCCTGGAAGTTTTTAATAGTTTATGGTCACCAGATGCTAAATATAAATTTCCTGTCAAGAATATTAAAGGCAAAAATTTAAGGTGCCAAGCACATTGGCTTGAAAAATGGCATTGGGTATGTTATTCGGAATTAATGGATGGTCTCTTCTGCAAATATTGTGTGCTATTTTCTCCATTTAGAGTAGGAGTGCATAGGGAGCAAAATCCGGGTAAATTTGTTTCAGAAGCTTTCAACAAATGGAACCATGCCTTAGAATATTTTGAGAAGCATGGCAAATTGTCATATCATGCACGAAGCTTGGAAATATTTTACAATTTAAAGAAAATTGATGAGAAAAAAGTGCTCCCGATTGATTTGATTTTAGATAAAAACAAAGCAGCGGAAGTAGCAAAAAACAGGGAAATACTTGGCTCAATAATAAAAACTGTCCTATTTTGCGGGAAGCAGGGGATCCCCTTACGAGGTCATTTAGATTATGGCCCCTTAAATGTTGAAGAAACCCCTGAAAAAAATGAGGGAAATTTTAGAGCATTACTTAGAATGCGTGTGGAAGCAGGAGATGAAATTTTAAGGAATCATTTTAAAAGTTGTGGAATAAATTCCTACGTTAGCTGGAGAACACAAAATGAAATCATTTCTTCCATAAATGATATAATTTTAAGGGATATTGCAAATCGCATCAATAAGAGTAAGTGTTTCAGTATAATAGCAGATGAAACTACTCATGTTGCTGGGATAGAACAGTTTGCTCTTGCTGCTCGATTCATTGAAAATGATACTGTCCAAGAACAGTTTATACAATTTATACCGGTTGTCAGTAGAACAGGACAAAGTCTTGCCACACATTTGGTAGATTCTTTGCAATATTTCAAAATTAATTTAAAATTTCTCAGAGGGCAAAGATATGATGGGGCTAGTGCAATGAGTGGACAGTTCCAAGGAGTTCAAGCTCATATTAAAAAACACTTCCCCTCTGCATTATATGTGCATTGTAGCTCACACAGTTTAAACCTAGCGATTTCAGATTCTTCTAATTTACCCAATATCAGAAACTGTGTGGGAATAGTGGGTAAAATCTATAATTTTTTTCACACTCCATTGAGGCAAAATGTTTTAATAAGAAATATTGAAAAACACTGTCCTCATTCTAGAAAACGAAAATTAGTTCAAATGTGTGGCACGAGATGGATTGAAAGACATGATTCGATACTAGTTATGGTTGAATTATTTAATGCTATACAAGCATCACTGAATGAAATGACAGAGTGGAATGATAACGATGTTTCCGTTCAAGCTTCTCTTTTAAATGTATTGATTTCTAAAGCTGATTTTATCATTTCTTTGCTGACTATAAATAAGGTATTTGCTCTTACTAAAAGGTTGAGTGAATATTTACAAACAGCTAATATTGATTTGAAGAAGGCAATGAGTTATGCTGACTCGGTCATTGAAGGACTTGAAAGTTTAAACATTAATTCTGAATCAGTTTTCAAAGAGATTTTTGAAATGGCCATAAAGCTTCTGGAATTCGTAAGAGGTGAGGAAGAAATTAAAATTCCAAGATGTCCCACGAAGCTATCAGTGTACCGCAACAATAATCCAGCTAAATCCCCTGAGGAGTACTACAGACGGGCTATATTCTTACCCTTTCTAAACAATGTAATAAGTCAAATAAAACAAAGACTTGAAAAACATAATAACATTTTAGCTAAATTTGGATGCTTACTGACTCAAAATTACGATGATGGAACGGAAAGTGATTTTCTCACGTTAGCAGAATTTTATTCGAACAGTGATGATCTTTTTTACGACAATAAGGAAAGCATGCTTGGTGAACTTAAACTATGGAAAAATTTTATACGGAACAAGGAATTATTTTCTGCTATTGAAGGGTTCATTTATTGTGACAGAGAGTTGTATCCTCGTATCAAACTGCTCCTACAAATACTATGTACACTTCCCATTAGCACCTGTACCAGCGAAATATCATTCTCTACTTTGAGGAGGCTAAAAACTTATCTAAGAAACACCATGAAAAGTGATAGACTTAATGGTCTTGCATTATTAAATACCAACAGTTTACAGGTGTCTCCAGAAGATGTTTTGGATGAATTAAGCAAGAAACCGAGACGATTGGATTTTACCATTTGAGGTAAGAAATGTTATTTTTAATCAAGTGCAGTAAGGCCTCCAAAGGCGAACCACCTCTCAAAGTGACTCCTATTTAGTGGAACATTTTCAAGAGTGCAATTATTTTCTCTGAGATGACTACTCTGACCTGTCCCCTCTAATCTGATCACCGTCTTCCCAGACCAGCAGATTCTAGTAGTTAACCTGACCACTATGTCCCATTAAATGACTTTTCTATTTTCTTTCATTTGTAATTTTGAATATTATCAAACTCAGTGAACCCAGTTAATAATTGCGAGAGTATTTTTCATTTTAAAGGGTAATGTAGATTTAATATAAAACAATTAAAAATTAGATTATTAGAAATCGAATGTTTTGAATATATTTTCTTCTTATGTTCCCGATTTTCAGTAAATTTAAACAAGGGAAAAACGATGTAAACCGCTCCTAAGAATCATATTTTGTGCATTCCTCTGAAAATACTGGTATTTAAAAAATTTAAGCGCATGACCTAGACTATTGGATTTCGCTGTTTGGGAAACAAAATAAGACTTTGAAATAAAATCAAATTGTATATATGGTTTGTTATTTATGTTATTTTTGCTTATATTTTCGAAGTTAAAATATGGCGTTGAAATATGTCTACTTATGCTGATAATCCTGGACCTTTAGTCTATATTTCACTCTAATAATATACTCGGAAAATTTGAGATGTTACACTGTAATATATTTATTCTAATTGTGTGTTTTACAGTAATAATGTACTATTTAGAAAGGGAATTAATTTTTAAACGCAAGTTGTGTAAATAAAATAAATAATTAAGGGTAACCTTAAACTTTTTTTATGCATGCCAAATAGATCGGACCCCCCCCCCCCTAGAAAAAAGTCTGTGTGCGCCACTGTCAGCAATACATTTCAGTAGTGAGATGGAAGGTAGCAGCATTCCTAATTGGCCGTAGTACATTTTTTCCTCTCTAGGTTCAGTAAAGTGTTTACAGTGACTCGGTTTACCCCGTGACCCGAGTACCCCAGGTCTATCCTACTGGACGTTTCATTTATTGCATGTGTGTGCCAGATCCTGATCCGAAATGGGGATCCATAGACAATTATACACAAGGCTGTAAAAATCTAATTTCTAATACATTCATGTATATGTATGTATGTGTATATATATATATATATATATATATATATATATATATTAACTAAAGGAAAAGAAAAGGTAGTGATGAGGGTCGCAACAAGGTGTTGAGGGAAGCCCAGCGGACACTTACCAAGTTGAGGACCAAGATGGCAGGCTGCTGGGGGCGTCGAAGAGACACGTGAAACACACGAACACAAAAAGACAAAAAAACACACGCAAGCTTATCGGGCCTATGCCCTTCTTCAGCGAAAGAGTATCTGCAAGTGACACACTGGGCGTGGAATGACAGGGTGATGTGGGAAGGTTGATGATTGGAGGAGGTGAGGAGTAGGAGGGGTGGATAGCCAATAAAGAGGGAGTGTGGTAAGGGAAAGTGCGAATAACTACAATGTAACAAGGAGACATTGTAACGGGGGCTAATAGGGTTAGCGGAGGTTGAGGCCAGGCGGAGAGAAAGAGTCGAGAAGATGGATATGTGCTAGTTCCCAGTGTCGAAGAAGGGGGGCAGGAGTGTCATAGGTTAAAGCGCGAATAATCCTAACATTGTAGCAACTATTGAAGGGGACATTGTGGGTATTGGCGTGTAATGCAACTGGGAGGGGGCGTCTGAGAGAAACGCTATTCCGGTGACCGTTCATTCGGATGTTTAACGGATTGCTGGTGAGGCCTACGTAAAACGCGGGACAAAGGGTGCAGGTAAGGAGGTAAATGACGTTACGGGTGGTGCAGTTGCTTCTGGAGGTGATGGGGTAGGTGATGTTGGTGGAGGGACTCGAGAAAGAAGATGAGGGTAGGTGGATAGGGCAAATGAGGCAGCGAGGTTTTCCGCAGGGGTGGGAGCCTATTGCAAGAAGCGTGGTAGAAGTGGGAAGTTCCTTCCTCCACAAGATATTTCCCAAATTTGGGGGCCGGCGGAAGGAGAGGTGCGGAGGATTGGCAAAAAGGTTGATAAAGAGGGACTGATGGGAGGAAGAGGTAAGAATTGGGTGGGAAGCATGAAGGATTGTTTTGAGAGCTTCGTGGATACCAGGAAGGAAAAGTGTCGTAAGAGTGACTGGAGGGGTAGATGCAGGAATAGTGGGTGTTTGAGGATGAGATCCATTGTGGGTAGGCGTCATCGCCCTATGGATCTGTTCGCGGACCAAGACTGGAGGGTAACCACGTTTGAGAAGAGCATCCTCGAGGACAGAGTAATACTCTAGAAGGGATGCTCTATCAGAACAAAGCCTCCATCCTCGACGAGCAAGGGCATAGGGGATAGAGGTTTTGGTATGAAGGGGATGGCAGCTATCAAAGTGGAGGTATTGGAGGCTGTTGGTGGGTTTGATGTGAACACAGGTGCGGATTTGGCTGTCTTGAAGGTAAAGATCGACATCCAGGAATGTGATGTGGGAGGTAGAGGATTGGTGGGTGAAGGACAGTGAAGGATGGGAGGAGAGACGCGAGAGAAAGGAAAGGAGAGAGTCAGGTCCATGCGTCCAAATGAGGAAGACATCGTCGATGTATCTCAGCCACAAAAGTGGTCTGAGTGGAACGTTGAGGAAGAGTCTTTCCCATTCTCCAAGGTAGCAATTGGCGTATGAAGGCGCCATTCGGGTGCCCATCGCAGTGCCTCTAATTTGAAGGTAGTGACGACCATCGAAAGAGAAGTTGTTCAATTTGAGCACCATTGCTGCCAAGTCTAATAAAAAATGGGAGGAAGGTCTTGCGTCGGGTGGTCTTGAGTCCAGGAGTTTACTAAGGGCAGAGAGTCCATCATCGTGGGGGATGTTTGTGTAGAGGGAACAGACATCGATAGTGGCCAAAATGGTATTGGGTGGGAGAGGAAAGGGGAGGTGTTTGAGGCGTTTGAGAAAGGAGTTATTGTCTTGGATGAAGGAAGAGAATTGACGAATAAGGGGTTGTAGGTGGGAGTCAACGAAGGCGGAGATGCGTTCTGTAGGGGAATTAAAGCTGGCAACAATGGGGCGGCCGGGGATATTGGGTTTATGGATTTTAGGGAGAAGGTAGAATGTGGGTGTGCGGGGTTTGTTGGGGATCATTAGAGCAATGGCGGAATCGGAAAGGCCTTCCTGTTTTCCTGAGGAATATATATAATACACACATATATATATATATATATATATATATATATATATATATATATATGGTTTAATGGTTAAGCCGTCTTAATTGTCGGCCGCCTTGGTTTTTTCAACACCTGGTTGGCGCGGGACTGCTTTGCGCTATAACTAATCCGCGTAAAACGGGATCTTGTAATACTAGGTATAAATGTATTACAAATTAAAAAATATATATAAGGAGATGAAGTGAATATGCTTAAAATTAAAAACAGGGTTTGCCCTCAATAGATTAAATAATTGTCGCATACCACTTAAGACTACCGCGTTTCACCAGTGGTACGCGTGCCACAGTTCGGCAGCCACTGACCAATGCCGTAGAAGGTCGATTGCATCTTAATTATAGGAAACTAGCGAAACCCCTGCAAAAAAATTGCAAAAAAGTAAATATTGTGCCAGTGTTATTGATTACATCTTTGTATTTCAGAAATATGAGATAGAAGAATATTTATTCATTTGTAAAGACAAACAAAAGCCTCCTTGTTTTTCCCCATAAACGTCTATTACTCGGTCGATAAAACATCTTGGAAAATATTTACCACCGATACACGCGAACCATGACGGTTAGCAATACAAATATATAAAGTAGATTACTATTCCCTCAAAGATTCCTAAAAATAACAAGAAATGATACTAAAAATATTCGACGACTGCCAAACCCCGAAAATCACGGCTCGCAATTTTAAAACGAATAGTAATCTTATTCCCTCAATGATTCCAGAAAATGAGAGAAAAAAGTTGTTGGATAAATATACACCCCAGCCATATTCTAGCCAGGTTAGTAAGAAAAATTAATACATACAATGTAATCCTAAACTCTCAAAAATTCCTGAAAATGAAAGGAAAAAATTTGGTTGAAAAATATTTAATAACTGCCGCAACCAACCATCTCTTAAGAAACTCACTTAATGCCGACTGATGACGAGTTATCAGGCCACGCTTAAGAGAACCTAAACTACTCCAGCCGGATGACGAGTTATTAGGCAAAACTTCAGAGAATCCCAGATACTCTAGCCGAATGACTAACAACCCTTAATATAATCCCATCTCCTACCGCCGGATGGTTGGTGTTTGGCAGGGGATAAACTTATTTAAGCCTAATTATTTTCTGCTATTTTCGGGAACCATTTAGGGAATAGAATTAAACTTTATATATTAATATTCCAAGCCTTCGTGGCCGGTGTATGGCAGGGGGGGACGTTTATCTATCAAATATTTTTCTTTTACTCTCATGAATCATTTAGTGAATAGGGTTCCTTTTTAGGTGTACTTTACCAGCAAATCGGTACTAGCTGAGCGCCTTATGGGCACATCTCGTCTGCTAAACCACTCGACGGATTTAGTGAAATTAAATATGAGTAATCCTCATTAAAATTTATCGTCCAATTGTGATTTTGAACTGTATCCGTTAATTATAACTTCCACTTTATAGAATTACTTTAATAAATTTATATATTTATAAAATAAGGCATTTTCCGTGATAGTAAGATAATATTTATGTATACATATTTATACCCACATCAATGAAGGGCTGCATGGCATTTTGGGCTTTCTCCACACCATTTCCCATGCATTCTTACGGAAATATTATTTTGTTGACCCCATGGGGTATAAGAAACCCCACGGTCTGCAAACCTAGTTCATCCTTTTGTCCATAGGATTCGATAGCTTCAACGGTGTAAAAACGTATAAAGAACATAAATATATACACATACACAAATACAGTTTAAAATATTTATAAGATAGTTTACGAAATATATAAAGGTTAATTTTTTGTCACCGGTATTGTGGCACTCCAGATTAGGCCACGTAAACTATTTATATCATTTTCCTAGCTTCTTTGCTCCTGTCCTAAATATCAAATTTCAACAAAATCTGCACAGGAGTTAATGATATGAAACATGCGGACGGACAGATGGACACAACCTGACCATAATGCGCCATTTTTACTTCACTACCACCACCATCACCGTGCCAACCACCACCACCAGGCTCACCACCACCATGCTAACCACACACCACCACGCTCACCACTACCAACAAGCTCACCATCACCACCATGCTCACAACCACCACGCTCAACACGACCATCACCACGCTCACCACCGCCACCAACGCCCCCACCACCACGCTCACCACCACCACGCTCTCCACCACCACCACGCTCACCACCACAACCACCACGCTCACCACAAAAAATAGATTTCTTGAAATTTTTCTCGCAGTTCCTTAAAATATTCATTATTATGTAGCCTATTTGGCATTTTTAGAAATATTACAGGTGTGTAGAAAATCATGTGATGGCCACATCATATTTTTATTTAATATGAACCGTTCCAGTGAACCAAATCACTCCTCGTCACTATTGGCCTGCACTTATACTTTATATTCATTAAATTGAAATTTTATTCTTCTTTTTTTAGTCAACAATTAAAAGTTTACTCGGCTTTCGCCAAAAATGCACTCAGAATCTTTTTAAAAATTCAACCTCTTAGGAACCCTCATTAACACAAAATCAATGAACAATAGAATAATTATTTATGTTCGCATTCGTACTGTTTATCCTAACCTTGGTAGTGTTTTAACTTCAAAATATCACAGAAATTTGGTCAATTTGTGAACAGATGCGACGCATTATTTTAATCCCAGTAAATCGTAAGAATCTAGGAGTTGCTCAACGATAAATCGACTGGTTGGTTAGATTTAATATTGTCTTGGTAGTTAGCCTTCTGTCACATTATTACGAAGATCAGCGACTACAAGGTTTATTCTCTTGTACTAATGTCCGCTAGGAATGCCAAGTTATATCCTACAGCGTCTAATGTCCGCTAGAAGCGCCACCTTAACATTATCCACTACAACTGACTACAACTACGTCGAGCATTGTTTAGCCGGCCACAGAAAACCTCAATATCTCTCCCACGGTTTTACCGATTTCAATTTTATCATTTTCCTGCAAATCTGCAGGTTGAGACGTTTAATTTGAAGCATCACACGTTAAGGTGGTTGAGATCCTATTGTTATTTCAATCCTTTTGGATGAAAGCATGCTTGGAATGCTGTTAATGCGAGAGGGTTAGAGAGAAAGAAGGAAAAAGAGGGAAATGATTTTCATAGCAACGAATGTAAACAACGTTCATTGCATTGTTTACGAGAAGGAATACATTTCAATGTAGAACATTAATCATTCGCATATTAAAATTACTTAGAATCATGGTAGGAGTTCGAGGCTTGAAACTACGAATGCCTAAAAGAACGAAAGTTCGTTTTCCTGCCATCGATTTTTTAGTAATTCGCATTGTTGCTGGTTTCGTGTGATTGGGTGCCATTGACTTGGATAATATTAGCTCCGCGTCGCATCTATTCATGAAATTTCATTAAAAAAGCTTTCCCGTTCAATTTCAACGGGCATATCCCTAGTCTTCCCCATATAATAAAAGGCTATGTTGGTGCGTTGGTCCGTTGTTTGGTCCGTTGGTTGGTCTATGTCACGCTCTTAAAACACGAATAACTCGATCAAATATGCATATATAAACTTTAAATTTTGCAGAGATGATCTATTTGGATACGAAAATACTATGACTAAGGAAAGTTTGCGAAAAACTTCCCGGATTCGACTCCAGGGGAAGATTTTCATTCTCCATAAGATAACACGTAAAAATCTACTATTTGACGGACAGGCTTTTCTTCATTTAGAGATTTAAATTTGACAAAATTAACTCACGACATTTATATCTAGACCATTTTAAAGAAAAATATAAGGTTTCTTGTTCTGTTCATCGTTTTTTGCCTACAGTTAGAAATTCCTCATGTTAAATGAGAATAAAGGGTGAAGGAGGGAAGAGAATGGGAGGAAGGAAGAGAGAAATAGAGGTAGATTAGAAAGTACCTTCATTTGAATAGATAATCTGCACAATTTGACGGGCAATTACGCTAGTATGCATATAAAAAGCCATATAACAATGGTGATCTCGAGTTCAAGAATCTATTCTGTCGCCTAGGGAACCTTTCACTAAAAACGCAATATTTTTGTAAATGCTTGAATTCCTAAGCAAAATTCGAACGAGATCGGGCTGAAGGAAAATTTTAAAGACAAAAATAAGAATCTTTGTGTATTTTTCTTTAAAAATATCCCTTTCTGAATATCGTAGGTTATTTACTTCAAATTTAATTTTGCAAAAGAATAAAAGCCTGCAAGTGAAAAAAGGGATTTTTTCGTGGGGATTTACATTGAGTGGTCGGAAGCATATATTAAGATTGGACGAATCTCCGAAAAACAATAAACTGACAAAGCGAAGCATATTAAACTTATGTTCTTCCCAAGTTATTGGTATTGCCATTCGAACGCATCTCTTGCTACGACAACTGAAAGCCCACGCGCTTAGTATTTTGCTTTCCGAGACCTGTGGATTCCCCTATTTGTGACGGAGCAAACATTCGTTAGATGGGAGAAAATATTTCTCCATGTACGTACTTTAAAACTTAGATTTTTTATTAAACTGGTTTATCTCTTCAACTGGAACCCTCCAAAGTTCAATTGGGACTCTTAAAAATGGATTTTGCGCAGAATAAGTCACGAGCACTACGCTAAGCCCTCCGAAGAAATTGAGGGAAGCACGTGCATTGAAAATCGACTACACGAATAACACATAAAGTTATCAGTATGAATACTTATCTTAATATCGCGCTTTTTAATATACCAATCTCTCTGTCGAAATATAAAAGTTGAGAATTGGAAGATTGTTTTGGTATTCCAGGTTTTTATGGAATCTTATGTATTACTGTATTTCCTGATATTTATTAAGATTTATTAACCTTTAGTAGGTCAAGTATAAAAATAAGTGCTTTGCAGGTGGGAATAAAAGCAAGAAATTGCTACTCCAGTTGTATGTTCCCCTTTCTACCGAGGTCCGCTTGCCTTCTCACGTGAGCCTCGGTTATCTGCGGCGTTGCCTTAGTACTTGCTGGATGCATTCCATTGGCTCTGATCTCACTTAAATGTACAGAATTGCTCCTACGCGAATCCTATATGCAATTTTCAAAGGAAGAGCCGTAAAAATATTGATGGCGGGAATTGCAGTGCTTAGAATATGATAGCGTTTATTTTCTTTTAAATTCTTTTTTTCAAAATCTGGAAGGAGTCAATGGGTTAAGATGGGAATCTGCATTTCTTAGTCACTTCGCAGAAGTAGGATTCAATCAATAATTTTGGAATCTCACATCATAAAACGTTAAATTTTATTCAGTCTACCGTTCGGCTACCTCTGAAAATTTATAACCCTCTTCTATAGTTTTGAATTAAGATCGGACGAGAGGATGACCTCAGAGTAATTACGTCCGTCAAAGTTACAAAGTATGTACTTCCTGCATTACCCTGCGTTAATTGACTCAGAAATTCGGGTAAGTATAATGCCTTTGCTAAATAAAAACTTAATGTTGGAATATTTCATAGTCAGTCAAACGGGCCTTAGAAGGTTTTTTTGAAGTCTCGCAAAATGAAGCAGACGCAGATAATGCTCCATTTAATCTCGAGATGTTGCAAATATCATAATCGTCGGTAGAAACTGCGGCATCACATCTGCTCCATCAACCGAAGAGGAAACAAGTTAGGATCGTGTATCAGAAATAGGCGCTGTTCGTGCGGCGGAGTGTTTGGAACTAAACGATATTATAGTCTGAACGAACGCACACCATTAAACAGAGAAACACTATGCCCAAATTATATCTCTCTGGATTCTGAAATTTTCTCTCTTTCCCTAAGTTAGGAATGATTTTGAAACCTGCCTGGAATCGAACCCGAGCCTTCTACTTTTCGGGCGGATATTCTATCGTTTAACTATCGTAGCAGATCAATTCTCTATTTTCTGAAAGCGGATATTTTCTTGGTTGGGACCGAGCTAGCCAAGCTATGTAGTATCAACCAAACCCCCAACGGATGTCCTTGAAGAGATACATCGAAGAAAACGAGAAAACAGTCTTTTGTGATCGGGAATCGAACCCGGGCTTTCCACTTGTCGGGCGGATATTCTACCATTGAACAGATGATTTTTTTGAAAGAACGGGAAAATTGATCTCATAACATAGTTCAGTGTTAAATTATCCGCCAGGCATGAGGACGATCCGGGTTTGATTCCCGGTCATAGCGGACTTTATCTGGTTTCAGAAATATTCCCAACATTACGGCTTATGCCTATCTGCATGGGATCTTCAAATCAATTTACTCCATCAATACCCTAAGTTGGTGCTTCAATAAACGTATCTACGAAAGGACTAAATATTGCAAAGGGATATATGAGAATTTATGCCAGAGAAATATTAAATTTCTGATTTACCGATTAACTTTATTATCGGTTGTAAATAATCAAACAATCGAAAATAATTTAAAACAAATCTCTCCTGAGTTAAGCACCTGTAATCTTTACGTTTACGTTCTTTTCTTCGTGAAAGGTAATCCATTTCCTTCCGTAATTGACAAGAAATATTTCCATTGTCAAGTTCTCCAAATTTTATATGAAAACATGTTTGGTGTCTAATATTTTACAAGATTTGAGAAAAAGTTGTTTTTTTTTGTTTCAAGAAAGGTGGCACCCCTGATTGGGTTATGTGAACTATTAGTCTTTGATCATCCGTGAGTCTTAATAAAAAAATTCAATGAAAATCCGATCGGTAGAAGCCGAGAACAAACACGCGTACGGACGTACGGACGGACAGACAGAACAAAGCTATTAGCCGCTTAGGTTGGAAAAGATGCGATACCAAATATAGGTATCGTGGACATTGCATTATAGGGTGGACGTGGATTTTCGGGTTTCATCCGATTTTTACAAGATTTACATCGAATTATTTTTTCAAATTTTTAAAAGAAAACGAAATTGTTAATTTTTATAAAGACTTCATTGAAAATATCAATGAAAGTCGTTTAAGAAATACGATTCTCACCCAGGTTTTTTGAAAGACTGCTGATAGTAAAAATATTATAAATTTACATCGAACTATTTTTTTCAAATTTTTAAAAGAAAACGAAATCTTTAATATTTATAACGTCTTCATTGAAAATATCAATTAAAGTCGTTTTAGAAATACGATTATCACCGTGGTTTTTTGAAAGACCTGATAGTAAAAATAGTATAAATCATCGGGTTTCACCCGATTTTTACAAGATTTACATCGAATTTTTTTTTTTTATTTTAAAAGAAAACAAAATTTTAATTATTATACCGCCTTCATTTAAAATATCAATTAAAGTCGTTTTAGAAATACGATTCTCACCCTGGTTTTTTGAAAGACTGCTGATAGTAAAAATAGTATAAATCATAAGGTTTTATCCGTTTTATACAAGATTTACATCGAATTATTTTTTCAAATTTTAAAAGAAAACGAAATTTTAATTTTTATAACGCCTTCATTGAAAATATCAATTAAAGTCGTTTTAGAAATACGATTCCCACCGTGGTTTTTGAAAGACCTGATAGTAAAAATAGTATAAATCATCAAGTTTCACCCGATTTTTACAAGATTTACATCGAATTATTTTTTCAAATTTTAAAAGAAAACGAAATTTTAATTTTTATAACGCCTTCATTGAAAATATCAATTAAAGTCGTTTTAAAAATACGATTCCCACCGTGGTTTTTTGAAAGACCTGATAGTAAAAATAGTATAAATCATCGGGTTTCATCCGATTTTTACAAGATTTACATCGAATTATTATTTCAAATTTTTAAAAGAAACCGAAATTTTTAATATTTATAACGTCTTCATTGAAAATATCAATTAAAGTCGATTTAGAAATACGATTCTCACCGTGGTTTTTTGAAAGACTGCTGATAGTAAAAATAGTATAAATCATCAAGTTTCACCCGATTTTTACAAGATTTACATCGAATTATTTTTTCAAATTTTAAAAGAAAACGAAATTTTAATTTTTATAACGCCTTCATTGAAAATATCAATTAAAGTCGTTTTAGAAATACGATTCCCACCGTGGTTTTTTGAAAGACCTGATAGTAAAAATAGTATAAATCATCGAGTTTCACCCGATTTTTACAAGATTTACATCGAATTATTTTTCAAATTTTTAAAAGAAAACGAAATTTTTAATTTTTATAACGCCTTCATTGAAAATATCAATAAAAGTCGTTTTAGAAATACGATTCTCACCGTGGTTTTTGAAAGACCTGACAAAAAAATAGTATAAATCATCGGGTTTCATCCGTTTTTTACAAGATTTACATCGAATTATTTTTCAAATTTTTAAAAGAAAACGAAATTTTTAATATTCATAACGTCTTCATTGAAAATATCAATTAAAGTCGTTTTAGAAATACGATTCCCACCGTGGTTTTTTGAAAGTCCTGATAGTAAAAATAGTATAAATCATAGGGTTTTATCCGATTTTTACAAGATTTACATCGAATTATTATTTCAAATTTTTAAAAGAAAACGAAATTTTTAATATTCATAACGTCTTCATTGAAAATATAAATTAAAGTCGTTTTAGAAATAGGATTTTCACCCTGGTTTTTTGAAAGACTGCTGATAGTAAAAATAGTATAAATCATAGGGTTTTATCCGATTTTTACAAGATTTACATCGAATTATTATTTCAAATTTTTAAAAGAAAACGAAATTTTTAATTTTTATAACGCCTTCATTGAAAATATAAATTAAAGTCGTTTTAGAAATAGGATTTTCACCCTGGTTTTTTGAAAGACTGCTGATAGTAAAAATAGTATAAATCATAGGGTTTTATCCGTTTTATACAAGATTTACATCGAATTATTATTTCAAATTTTTAAAAGAAAACGAAATTTTTAATATTCATAACGTCTTCATTGAAAATATCAATTAAAGTCGTTTTAGAAATACGATTCCCACCGTGGTTTTTTGAAAGACCTGATAGTAAAAATAGTATAAATCATCGAGTTTCACCCGATTTTTACAAGATTTACATCGAATTATTTTTTCAAATTTTAAAAGAAAACGAAATTTTAATTTTTATAACGCCTTCATTGAAAATATCAATTAAAGTCGATTTAGAAATACGTCTCTCAGTGGTTTTTTGAAAGACTGCTGATAGTAAAAATAGTATAAATCATCGAGTTTCACCCGATTTTTACAAGATTTACATCGAATTATTTTTTCAAATTTTAAAAGAAAACGAAATTTTTAATATTTATAACGTGTTCATTGAAAATATCAATTAAAGTCGTTTTAGAAATACGATTCCCGCCGTGGTTTTTTGAAAGACCTGATAGTAAAAATAGTATAAATCATCGAGTTTCAACCGATTTTTACAAGATTTACATCGAATTATTATTTCAAATTTTTAAAAGAAAACGAAATTTTTAATATTCATAACGTCTTCATTGAAAATATCAATTAAAGTCGTTTTAGAAATACGATTCCCACCGTGGTTTTTTGAAAGACCTGATAGTAAAAATAGTATAAATCATAGGGTTTTATCCGATTTTTACAAGATTTACATCGAATTATTATTTCAAATTTTTAAAAGAAAACGAAATTATTAATTTTTATAACGCCTTCATTGAAAATATAAATTAAAGTCGTTTTAGAAATAGGATTTTCACCCTGGTTTTTTGAAAGACTGCTGATAGTAAAAATAGTATAAATCATAGGGTTTTATCCGTTTTATACAAGATTTACATCGAATTATTATTTCAAATTTTTAAAAGAAAACGAAATTTTTAATATTCATAACGTCTTCATTGAAAATATCAATTAAAGTCGTTTTAGAAATACGATTCCCACCGTGGTTTTTTGAAAGACCTGATAGTAAAAATAGTATAAATCATCGAGTTTCACCCGATTTTTACAAGATTTACATCGAATTATTTTTTCAAATTTTAAAAGAAAACGAAATTTTAATTTTTATAACGCCTTCATTGAAAATATCAATTAAAGTCGATTTAGAAATACGTCTCTCAGTGGTTTTTTGAAAGACTGCTGATAGTAAAAATAGTATAAATCATCAAGTTTCACCCGATTTTTACAAGATTTACATCGAATTATTTTTTCAAATTTTAAAAGAAAACGAAATTTTAATTTTTATAACGCCTTCATTGAAAATATCAATTAAAGTCGATTTAGAAATACGATTCTCACCGTGGTTTTTTGAAAGACTGCTGATAGTAAAAATAGTATAAATCATCAAGTTTCACCCGATTTTTACAAGATTTACATCGAATTATTTTTTCAAATTTTAAAAGAAAACGAAATTTTAATTTTTATAACGCCTTCATTGAAAATATCAATTAAAGTCGTTTTAGAAATACGATTCCCACCGTGGTTTTTTGAAAGACCTGATAGTAAAAATAGTATAAATCATCAAGTTTCACCCGATTTTTACAAGATTTACATCGAATTATTTTTTCAAATTTTAAAAGAAAACGAAATTTTAATTTTTATAACGCCTTCATTGAAAATATCAATTAAAGTCGTTTTAGAAATACGATTCTCACCGTGGTTTTTTGAAAGACTGCTGATAGTAAAAATATTATAAATCATCGGGTTTCATCCGATTTTTACAAGATTTACATCGAATTATTATTTCAAATTTTTAAAAGAAAACGAAATTCTTAATATTCATAACGTCTTCATTGAAAGTATCAATTAAAGTCGTTTTAGAAATAAGATTCCCACCGTGGTTTTTTGAAAGACCTGATAGTAAAAATAGTATAAATCATCGAGTTTCACCCGATTTTTACAAGATTTACATCGAATTATTTTTCAAATTTTTAAAAGAAAACGAAATTTTTAATTTTTATAACGCCTTCATTGAAAATATCAATTAAAGTCGTTTTAGAAATACGATTCTCACCGTGGTTTTTGAAAGACCTGACAAAAAAATAGTATAAATCATCGGGTTTTATCCGTTTTTTACAAGATTTACATCGAATTATTTTTCAAATTTTTAAAAGAAAACGAAATTTTTAATATTTATAAGGTCTTCATTGAAAATATCAATTAAAGTCGTTTTAGAAATACGATTCCCACCGTGGTTTTTTGAAAGACCTGATAGTAAAAATAGTATAAATCATCGGGTTTCACCCGATTTTTACAAGATTTACATCGAATTATTTTTCAAATTTTTAAAAGAAAACGAAATTTTTAATATTTATAACGTCTTCATTGATAATATCAATTAAAGTCGTTTTTCAAATACGATTCGCACCGTGGTTTTTTGAAAGACCTGATAGTAAAAATAGTATAAATCATCGAGTTTCACCCGATTTTTACAAGATTTACATCGAATTATTTTTCAAATTTTTAAAAGAAAACGAAATTTTTAATATTCATAACGTCTTCATTGAAAATATCAATTAAAGTCGTTTTAGAAATACGATTCCCACCGTGGTTTTTTGAAAGACCTGATAGTAAAAATAGTATAAATCATCAAGTTTCACCCGATTTTTACAAGATTTACATCGAATTATTATTTCAAATTTTTAAAAGAAAAAGAAATTTTTAATATTCATAACGTCTTCATTGAAAATATCAATTAAAGTCGTTTTAGAAATACGATTCCCACCGTGGTTTTTTGAAAGACCTGATAGTAAAAATAGTATAAATCATCGAGTTTCACCCGATTTTTACAAGATTTACATCGAATTATTTTTCAAATTTTTAAAAGAAAACGAAATTTTTAATTTTTATAACGCCTTCATTGAAAATATCAATTAAAGTCGTTTTAGAAATACGATTCTCACCGTGGTTTTTGAAAGACTTGACAAAAAAATAGTATAAATCATCGGGTTTTATCCGTTTTTTACAAGATTTACATCGAATTATTTTTCAAATTTTTAAAAGAAAACGAAATTTTTAATATTCATAACGTCTTCATTGAAAATATCAATTAAAGTCGTTTTAGAAATACGATTCCCACCGTGGTTTTTTGAAAGACATGATAGTAAAAATAGTATAAATCATCAAGTATCACCCGATTTTTACAAGATTTACATCGAATTATTATTTCAAATTTTTAAAAGAAAAAGAAATTTTTAATATTCATAACGTCTTCATTGAAAATATCAATTAAAGTCGTTTTAGAAATACGATTCCCACCGTGGTTTTTTGAAAGACCTGATAGTAAAAATAGTATAAATCATCGAGTTTCACCCGATTTTTACAAGATTTACATCGAATTATTTTTCAAATTTTTAAAAGAAAACGAAATTTTTAATTTTTATAACGCCTTCATTGAAAATATCAATTAAAGTCGTTTAAAAATAGGATTTTCACCCTGGTTTTTTGAAAGACTGCTGATAGTAAAAATAGTATAAATC
>CM054116.1:13208979-13258882 GCA_028673005.1 Tanypteryx hageni | reverse complement strand
AAATAGTATAAATCATAGGGTTTTATCCGTTTTATACAAGATTTACATCGAATTATTTTTTCAAATTTTTAAAAGAAAACGAAATTTTTAATTTTTATAACGTCTTCATTGAAAATATCAATTAAAGTCGTTTTAAAAATATGATTCTCATTGTGGTTTTCTGAGAAAACTGCTGATAGTAAATATAGTATAAATGATAGGGTTTTATCCGTTTTATACAAGATTTACATCGAATTATTTTTTCAAATTTTTAAAAGAAAACGAAATTTTTTATTTTTATAACGCCTTCATTGAAAATATCCATTAAAGTCGTTTTAGAAATACGATTCTCACCCTGGTTTTTGAAAGACTGCTGATAGTAAAAATAGTATAAATCATAGGGTTTTATCCGTTTTTATACAAGATTTACATCGAATTATTTTTTCAAATTTTAAAAGAAAACGAAATTTTAATTTTTATAACGCCTTCATTGAAAATATCAATTAAAGTCGTTTTAGAAATAGGATTTTCACCCTGGTTTTTTGAAAGACTGCTGATAGTAAAAATAGTATAAATCATAGGATTTTATCCGTTTTATACAAGATTTACATCGAATTATTTTTTCAAATTTTTAAAAGAAAACGAAATTTTTAATTTTTATAACGTCTTCATTGAAAATATCAATTAAAGTCGTTTTAAAAATATGATTCTCACCGTGGTTTTCTGAGAAAACTGCTGATAGTAAAAATAGTATAAATCATAGGGTTTTATCCGTTTTATACAAGATTTACATCGAATTATTTTTTCAAATTTTTAAAAGAAAACGAAATTTTTTATTTTTATAACGCCTTCATTGAAAATATCCATTAAAGTCGTTTTAGAAATACGATTCTCACCCTGGTTTTTTCAAAGACTGCTGATAGTAAAAATAGTATAAATCATCGGGTTTCATCCGATTTTTACAAGATTTACATCGAATTATTATTTCAAATTTTTAAAAGAAAACGAAATTTTTAATATTTATAACGTCTTTATTGAAAATATCAATTAAAGTCGATTTAGAAATACGATTCTCACCGTGGTTTTTTGAAAGACTGCTGATAGTAAAAATAGTATAAATCATCGGGTTTCACCCGATTTTTACAAGATTTACATCGAATTATTTTTCAAATTTTTAAAAGAAAACGAAATTTTTAATATTTATAACGTCTTCATTGATAATATCAATTAAAGTCGTTTTAAAAATAAGATTCTCATTGTGGTTTTCTGAGAAAACTGCTGATAGTAAAAATAGTATAAATGATAGGGTTTTATCCGTTTTTTACAAGATTTACATCGAATTATTTTTCAAATTTTTAAAAGAAAACGAAATTTTTAATTTTTATAACGCCTTCATTGAAAATATCAATTAAAGTCGTTTTAGAAATAGGATTTTCACCCTGATTTTTTGAAAGACTGCTGATAGTAAAAATAGTATAAATCATAGGGTTTTATCCGTTTTATACAAGATTTACATCGAATTATTTTTCAAATTTTTAAAAGAAAACGAAATTTTTAATTTTTATAACGTCTTCATTGAAAATATCAATTAAAGTCGTTTTAAAAATATGATTCTCATTGTGGTTTTCTGAGAAAACTGCTGATAGTAAAAATAGTATAAATGATAGGGTTTTATCCGTTTTTTACAAGATTTACATCGAATTATTTTTTCAAATCTTTAAAAGAAAACGAAATTTTTTATTTTTATAACGCCTTCATTGAAAATATCCATTAAAGTCGTTTTAGAAATACGATTCTCACCCTGGTTTTTGAAAGACTGCTGATAGTAAAAATAGTATAAATCATAGGGTTTTATCCGTTTTATACAAGATTTACATCGAATTATTTTTTCAAATTTTAAAAGAAAACGAAATTTTAATTTTTATAACGCCTTCATTGAAAATATCAATTAAAGTCGTTTTAGAAATAGGATTTTCACCCTGGTTTTTTGAAAGACTGCTGATAGTAAAAATAGTATAAATCATAGGGTTTTATCCGTTTTATACAAGATTTACATCGAATTATTTTTTCAAATTTTTAAAAGAAAACGAAATTTTTAATTTTTATAACGTCTTCATTGAAAATATCAATTAAAGTCGTTTTAAAAATATGATTCTCACCGTGGTTTTCTGAGAAAACTGCTGAAAGTAAAAATAGTATAAATCATAGGGTTTTATCCGTTTTATACAAGATTTACATCGAATTATTTTTTCAAATTTTTAAAAGAAAACGAAATTTTTATTTTTATAACGCCTTCATTGAAAATATCCATTAAAGTCGTTTTAGAAATACGATTCTCACCCTGGTTTTTTCAAAGACTGCTGATAGTAAAAATAGTATAAATCATCGGGTTTCATCCGATTTTTACAAGATTTACATCGAATTATTATTTCAAATTTTTAAAAGAAAACGAAATTTTTAATATTTATAACGTCTTCATTGAAAATATCAATTAAAGTCGATTTAGAAATACGATTCTCACCGTGGTTTTTTGAAAGACTGCTGATAGTAAAAATAGTATAAATCTTAGGGTTTTATCCATTTTATACAAGATTTACATCGAATTATTTTTTCAAATTTTAAAAGAAAACGAAATTTTTAATATTTATAACGTCTTCATTGATAATATCAATTAAAGTCGTTTTACAAATACGATTCTCACCGTGGTTTTTTGAAAGACTGATGATAGTAAAAATAGTTTAAATCATCAAGTTTTATCCGTTTTTACTGAATTTCCATCGAATTATTTTTTCAAATTTTTAAAAGTAAACGAAATTTTTAATATTCATAACGTCTTCATTGAAAATATCAATTAAAGTCGTTTTAGAAATACGATTCCCACCGTGGTTTTTTGAAAGACCTGATAGTAAAAATAGTATAAATCATCGAGTTTCACCCGATTTTTACAAGATTTACATCGAATTATTTTTCAAATTTTTAAAAGAAAACGAAATTTTTAATTTTTATAACGTCTTCATTGAAAATATCAATTAAAGTCGTTTTAGAAATACGATTCCCACCGTGGTTTTTTGAAAGACCTGATAGTAAAAATAGTATAAATCATCGAGTTTCACCCGAATTTTACAAGATTTACATCGAATTATTTTTCAAATTTTTAAAAGAAAACGAAATTTTTAATTTTTATAACGCCTTCATTGAAAATATCAATTAAAGTCGTTTAAAAATAGGATTTTCACCCTGGTTTTTTGAAAGACTGCTGATAGTAAAAATAGTATAAATCATAGGGTTTTATCCGTTTTATACAAGATTTACATCGAATTATTTTTTCAAATTTTTAAAAGAAAACGAAATTTTTAATATTTATAACGTCTTCATTGATAATATCAATTAAAGTCGTTTTACAAATACGATTCACACCGTGGTTTTTTGATAGACCTGATAGTAAATATAGTATAAATCATCGGGTTTCATCCGATTTTTACAAGATTTACATCGAATTATTATTTCAAATTTTTAAAAGAAAACGAAATTTTAATTATTATAACGCCTTCATTTAAAATATCAATTAAAGTCGTTTTAGAAATACGATTCTCACCCTGGTTTTTTGAAAGACTTCTGATAGTAAAAATAGTATAAATCATAGGGTTTTATCCTTTTTTTACAAGATTTACATCGAATTATTTTTTCAAATTTTTAATAGAAAACGAAATTTTAATTTTTATAACGCCTTCATTGAAAATATCAATTAAAGTCGTTTTAGAAATACGATTCTCACCCTGGTTTTTTGAAAGACTGCTGATAGTAAAAATAATATAAATCATCGGGTTTTATCCGTTTTTTACAAGATTTACATCGAATTATTTTTTCAAATTTTTAAAAGAAAACGAAATTTTTAATTTTTATAACGCCTTCATTGAAAATATCAATTGAAGTCGTTTTAGAAATACGATTCTCACCGTGGTTTTTTGAAAGACTGCTGATAGTAAAAATAGTATAAATCATCGGGTTTTATTCGTTTTTTACAATATTTACATCGAATTATTTTTTCAAATTTTTTATAGAAAACGAAATTTTAATTTTTATAACGCCTTCATTGAAAATATCAATTAAAGTCGTTTAAAAATATGATTCTCACCCTGGTTTTATGAATGACTGCTGATAGTAAATATAGTATAAATCAATATCACAATTAAATATTTTAATCAAAATTATAATGTTACATTTAACTATAATAATTAGAAGAATGATTGTACTCCCTCTCTCTTTCTCTTCCTCCCTCCCATTCTCCTTTTCATTTTCCCTTCCTTTCTCCCATTCTCCTTTTTTTCTCCCTTCCTCTTCTATCCCATTCTCCTTTTCTCTTTCTCTTCTACCCTCCCATTCTCCTCCTTCTCTCCCTTCTTCCATCCCATTCCCCCTTTTTTCTTTCTGTTCTTCCCTTCTATTCTCCTTCTCTCCCTTTCTCCCATTCTTCTTTTCTTTCTCCCTTCATTCCTCCCATTCTCCTTTTTTCTCCCTTCCTCCTCTATCCCATTCTCCTTTTCTCTTTCTCTTCTACCCTCCCATTCTCCTTCTTCTCTTCCTTCATCCCATTCTCCTATTCTCTTTCTGTTCTTCCCTTCTATTCTCCTTCTCTCCCTTCTTCCTTTTATTTCTCCATTCCTTCCTCCCATTCTCCTTTTTTTGTCCCTCCCTCCTCTATCCCATTCTCCTTTTCTCTTTCTCTTCTTCCCTCCAATTCTCGTAATTGGTTTTTCCCACCTAAATAAATTAGGTAATGAATATACCCTTAGGTAATGAATATATTTTTAATAGTATTACGTATTTATTTTTATTTGCCGTAATTGTATTATATAATTATGCATAATAATCTATTCTGTTGCAAATGAAAATTGGGTTTTGGTGTAAGAGGAACTTGCAAGCCTCCGTTTCGCCCAAATAAAGGCATTTATCCCCTCAAAATGTAGCACAGAATTATATGAACACTTTCATTCTGACATTTCAGAAGAAACTAAGGACGAACAGAAAATACATGCATAACGTTAAACTATTCCACATATAAAAGCATTGGACTCTCAAATACGGCAACTGTGTGAATATTCATGGTAGCTTATATTTTTAATTGTTAATAGTCTGATTTTATTACTTTCTCCATACGTAGTACAGTTTGAGTTTATTTTTTTTAATGTCCTTAAATTTTTCTCTAGGTTCTTTAAAATATTTATTATCATGTAACCTATTTGGAATTTTTAGAAATATTACAGGTATAGAGATAGTCATGTGGTGGCCATGTCAGATTTTTCTTATTAAAAATATATTTTCATGCTAATTCTGCACGGATTCGACTTATATCTTTTTAAAATATAAGACTTATTCTTTTAGTCAGAGAACTGTTTGAGTCTCCAGTTCGTATCGTAATTCTAACTAATTTGAATATGCATTTCAATCAAGCTCTGCAGCGATTTAAATGCCGTTTCCAAATGATTGGTAGGCGTTCTTTACCAGCGAAGCTGCAGTAGCAAAACGCCTTAAGGGCATGTCTCGTCCGTCCGTCGTAACTTTCATCTCCTAAACCCCTGGACGGATTTTAATTCAATTAAGTAGGAGTTATCCTTATTATGATTCATCGCAAAATTGTGATTTTGAACTTCCACTTTATATAAGCGTTTAAATAGACTTACACGCGTATCTCGTTAAATGGCATCCGTCAAGCAACAATTAAATACCGTACATTTCTCTCCCTAGCTCTTATATGATCTGTAAGGTACAGATTGAAAAAGCTTTTTTGATAGAGGACAACATTTACCAGAAAAAATGTCCGCGAGACCACATAATTACGACTCCTCAATCGAATGGATCGTAGGTTCCAGGATTTTAACCCTCTACCTTACTTTATTCCACTTTTCTCGCCCTTCGCCCTTGGAAGTGTTTCCCACGATAGAAAGACACTCGCTCACGCTTTCATTTTCGCAGACCCGCGATTCCCTCAAATAGGTCGGTCTCTCCCTCCTCTCCACTTCTCCCTCCTCGCCATCTCTTTTCTCGGGGTGTGGCACTAGAGTCCGAACCAGGCCACCGGAAGGAGGGGAAGAGGAAGGAACCTCCCCCCCACCCGCTCTCATGAACGCGTAAGCACGTTCCTCGCGCGGCAAAACATACACTTCCTGCGCGCCGCGCGCTTACGTCGTGATCTGCGGAGTTTCCTCTCCTTTCCTGCCCCCACCCCCCTTGCCTGCCTGCACACCACCACCCCCTTCTCCCCTTGCACCCACTCCCCTCACCACCCCGCCCCCTTCTATCCCTTTCCCACTCTCTCCCTTCCTTTCCACGTCCCCTCCGTCCTATTGAATTCCTACTTCTCTCACCGGAAGTCTCCAGCGCAGGGACGCGAGATGTGCATAATTTGCCGCCAGAGGGCATGGAGAAGGTACCCGGTTCGACTCTGATGGAAGTGAAAGGGCGGCACTGGCAGAGCGTCTGTTTCGGAAGACCGATCTTAAATCCATTAGAAAGTAATTATACAAAGATGAGAATCGCGGGAAATGGCTTCATATAGAGTAAAATTGTCGAAATTGGAAGTATTGCATTGCTCTTTGGAATAGTTTCTGGATTCTTAAGAAAAATGATGAAAATTGACCTATGAATAAATATAAGTTTGAAAAAGGTTTTTCTTTCATGAAGACGTCCATCAATTTGCGAGTGAATATTTAAGAATGTGCTCCAGGCGACGAAATTCGGCACTGAGTCTTGGGAACATCTTCTCTACGAACTAAGGAAATTACTAATCAATTGTGTCATTCCTACTTAAATGAACGAATTAAATTCGAGATTTATATTTCAGCGGGAGCCGTTAACGTGGCTATCCATATATTTATCGCTACCGTGCTGAAATACGCCACCGAAGAGAAGGAAACTTTTTCGCCAACCAATTAACGAGCCCGGTGCCCGATTTGAGATGACAATCGCCGATGAAACGAACGATCTCGTCGCTCCGCTCACATAATGCGCTGTAGAATTGCGAACGCTATTGGAACGCCGATGAAATCCGTTCCATTTTGCACTTGATACCTCGACATTCAGGTCAAGGACAGTGGAAATCTGTGGCGAGTGTACGCGTGCTTCCTCTTGTTATTAAAATGTGATTTGTGTAAAAAATTCCACGCAGCGGAAACAAGGGTCCATCGTCTTAGGGTTCTCATTACTGCTTTTCTGACGAAGTGTACTTTCTTCATCATCTAGAGCAGCGATTCTCACTCATTTTGAGTATAAGGCCCCCTTCTTAACTTAAAAAATTTAGCGGCCCCCACATGCTATGGGCTTCGGTAATTATGAAAATACATAAAAAGAAATTTTGATAGTCTCAGTAGCCGTTGTAGATAAATTCACATTTGATTCATCCAAATAATACATAAATTTAAAAAATAGTACCTAATATCATCAGATGTACATAGATATATGGTCTCTCAATGTGATGGCTGATGCTGTTTCGCAGATGTCAGACTTACAATGTCTGATTGAAACGGTGATAATTTCAACCTTAAATCTGGTTCCACGTCCAGATTGTTTCTGTACTTTGATTTCAGCGCAACAAGCGCAGAAATCCCACTTTCACAGGTTTAGAGCTGAGCAAAGCATCCAAGTGCCGCATGCAAACATCTGATCGACCGTTGTAGTGATAGAGGTGACTGTTTTGGTGGTTTGACGAACTAAGGTTGGAATTTTAAAATTGTTGCGTGAAAATAACGGTCTATCGAGTTTTTCCGAAAAGACTCGATCCTAAAAGAACAAATTTGGGTCAGATTGGGTTGAAATGTAAAACAATTGAAAAAATTGAAAACAATTAATAATCATTTCATACAATAAAAAATATAATTATTTCCAAAATAAAACAACTAAATAAAAACTATTTAAAAATATCTACCTTTAGATTCTAAAATGGTGGTCTTAACCTTTCCGACGCCAAGGACCGCTTTTTGCGAACCACCAATCATCTGTACAACCTTATAATGTCATTAAAATAATAGATATAATTGGTACATTACTAATAAAACTTTCTCTGAATACTCGGGAACTATTTTCAGTTGTAGTATATTGATCGATCTCTAATCAATTGAATCGGACCACCCTACAAATGCTCGCGGACTACAGGTTAAGAAACACTGTTCTAGACAAATCTCGCGTCTCCCCTGGCAACCCGTCGCGCCTCCCACTTTGAGATCCTCTGCTCTACGGTAATCTAGCGAGGCGCGGAGAGAAACGAGCTCCCGCTTGGCGCGCCAAATTCTAAGATGCCTGATCCTCAGCAAATAACAGGAAACCAAGCGCCGATTGGAGAAGGGAGACTTGCTGCGAAGTTACGTGAATTCCCCGATTTATAGAAATATCCTAGCCCCCTCCCTGGAATAACATTCGGATTGATACCATGTTGTCCTAACGTCGCAATTAATTTCTTATGAGATACTTTATCGAACGCCTTTCTGAAGTCAATGAATATGGCATCGACCTGAGTATTTTTCTCTCCGCATCGCAACAAATCATCCACGAACAAGATGAGCTGCGTTTCGCATGATCTGCCTCTCCGGAATCCGTGCTGGCATCCGCTAAGCAATGAGTGACTATCTAAATAGCGCATTACAGAACTAAAGATTATGTGCTCAAGTATCTTGCACGATAATGAGGTTAGGGAAATTGGCCTATAATTTTCGGGGTTCACTTAGTCGCCGCCCTTATGGATGGGCGTAACGTGTGCCATCTTCCAATCTTTAGGAACTACACTTTCCGCAATGGATTTCTCGAATATAATTTATAAATACGGCGCGATTTCATAAACTAACTCTTTCAATACTCGCGCGGGTATTTCCTCCAGCGGATTTACTTGAGTTAACTGAATGAAGTTGGAACGCGATACCATTTTAGGAGAATATCGAATCTTCCATCGTGTCGCCCTGATGCATAGGAATAGTGGTTTCTCATTCATCGTCAATAGGAGTAAAGGCTTTCTGAATGTGTTGATTTAAAAGGTTTCTTTCTCCGCACTATCGTGAACTACATTTCCCGTTTCCGATCTCAATGACGCAATAGTGGGGCCTCTACCTTGGACTTCTCTGACAAGACCAAAATGCTTTCGGGTTTTCTTTCAAGTTATCCTGTAAGACGTTCTTTTTGTAATTGTTAAACGCATTACGCATTGACACTCTGGCGCCTCCTTGTATTGCTGCCTTAACGTTGCCATCTGTTCGACCGTAGCTGTTGAGGATGTGTTATTTACGCGAGAGTGGAGTTTTCTTTGCCGTCAGAGAGCGCTTCTAACTTCGGGGTTGTACCATCTAGGTTCTGCATTTTCACGCTTCAGTTCGCTTTTAATAAAGTTATCTGTACACTCTCGCATCATATCTCTGAACATACACCAGGATTCTTCCGCGTCTGCAATATCTGTTACCTCGCAGAAATTAGTATATTTATTTCGCAGAAAAGACCTAAATCTAGTGAAATGGGCTTTGGCGATTACATAAAGCTTTCTTTTAGCCTTAACCTGTTTCTTAATGTTGAGCTGAAACCCCACGTACACTGCTTTGTGATCGCTTATTCCATCAGCAGCAAATAGATCATGGGTTGGGGTTGATGAATATATTAAAGGATATAGGTGTAGACTGGAAAGACAGGAGACTGATCAGGAATCTATATGTGAATCAAGTTGTAAAAGACAGATTGGAGAATGTAGACACATGCGGAGTAAATATCGGCAGAGGAGTAAGACAAAGCTGCTGCCTATCGCCAACCCTATTCAATATAAATAAGTAAAGATGGAGACTACGGCGAAATTGATGTTAAATAGAATTAACTCCTTGACCGTAAAATTCAAAATTAGAGACACAATGAAAAAGGGGGGGGAGGAGGAAAGACAGGAAAATGCAAAAGACAATAAAAATTATAAGCTTACAGGTTACACGCCAGGGACCTGATGTCACTCACTCAATCGCGCAAGCACTAATCCTAAAGGTGGAAAAGGAAACGGGACCGGATTTGCGAGAAATTACTCCGCGCCAGGGACCCAAAATAATCACACCGTTGCTAGAAGGTTTGTGAGTCAGTACGACCGCGACAGGGGCCTACTAAGCAACCACAAACACACGCACACGTACACGCCAAGAGGTAAAGGATAAAAGGGGGAAGGAACGGGGAAATAATACTAGGTTTACGGGAAGTTAAACCACGCCAGGGAGCTAGTATCGCACACAGTGGCCTGTAGGTTTATGTGCCTTTCGGCAACGACAGGAACCTAACAGACGAAACAATCACGCATGCAAGCACTCGAATACACACACACAAGATCTCTAAAGATGAGGTAAATGTACTAAATACGTATTTCGAGAGCAATGCTCTCATCATCAGTAGCTGATGTGTAATGAGGGGTTTGTTTGTTTGAGTGCCCAGTCAATTCGCCTCTCTTACAGCACAAATGGGTATCTCAGAGGCAGTGCAATGAATAACGGTGGAGGGAGGAGGGAAACCCGGTGCCGGCATTTTCCTGCTCTTACGAAGAACACCAGGGGGGCCAACGGCTCAACGTCCCTTGCGAAGGACGGAACAGCTGAATTTGCGCGGTCTCCTCAAACCACAAAGACAGGGGGCCGGGCGACCTTGAGAAAAACCCTACTCGCGCAGGATTCGTACCCGATGACTTTTTCAAGCATCGGGCGAGTAGCAGCCAGCGTCCTAACCACTACACCACCGATAGAGTTTGACTCCAGACGATGATTTGCATTCCACATAAGATAACACGTCAAAATCTACTTTTTGACTTGCAGGCTTTTCTTCTTTTTGAGACTAAAATTAGGAAGATCTAACCTACAATCATAGAATCTAAATTATTTTAAATAAAAAATTATATTGTTTCTTATTCTGTTTCTCTGCCTGCAGTTCGAAATTACTCACGTTAAACGTTTAATTCACATATTTTGGGGAAATCTTGCCATTTTCAAATTTCAAATTCGGCGAAAATGTGTGGCATTATTAACCCAATGTGGAAAATTTATAATATTCCTAAAATTGCAAAAATTAGCGATTGTTTTACTCCATTATTTTTCCATAAGGATAAAACGAAAAATGGTCCGAGGAGAAATCTTTTGAATTAAAGAAATATTTCCCATGATGAAATATCTCTCTGAAAAATGATTTTTTTCAAGGTGAGATGAAATGCTTTCAGTATACAAGCACCTTCTACTAGTACAGCGGTGCCCAAACTACGGCCCGCGGGCCAAATGCGACCCGCGAAGGGTTTTTGTTCGGCCCGCGAAGCTAAGGCGAAAAATCAATTCGAAAAATTTAACAGACAAGTTCATACATTTTTTGAAAATTTTCATAATAAAACTTTAAATATTGAAATGTTAGCCATGAAAACCTTATTTAGACATGATTTTCACTTAATGGAATCTCAGAATATATAGAAAATTTCCGATTTAAACTCTAATCCGGCCCGCCGAAGAATTGACAACTTCCAATGCGGCCCACCAAGGGATTCGCAACCATTGATGTGGCCCGCCATTAGAAAAGTTTGGGCACCGCTCTACTAGTATATATAAAAATGCTGCTTTTTATGCATACCACCCATTACCTCGGTTAAATATAGCGAGTAAAATTTAATTGCATGGTAGTCGAACATTTTAAATTGGATCTACATATTAGAAAGTGTCATTCGGACTATAGATTTAATGACGTTTTAGTAACTGCGAAAGAAATTGTGGAAAATGGCTAATACGAAATTTTCCGGTATATTGTCTCGAAAAACGATTTTGAGGATAAAAACAAGGATGAGATAATCCAGGATGTTAAAATAAATTTTTATTTTTTCATATTGGATGCATCTGTCCAGTCCTTGCAGGAAAGATTCTAATTATTGGTTAGCCTTAGCGATGCATTTATTTATTTTGGACAAAATAAAAGACATTCGTCCGGTTAGTAAAAAAGGAGGAGCACTTTATGGAAATTATCTGATAATATAAGGAAAGTATGTGACATTAACGCCTTTGATAGTTGTTATGAGCTCGAAATAACTCGAGAGTTATTTAAAACCAAGAATGATAGTTTGTCATTTTCTGGACTATATTTTCGCGAATTAAATCATCGTTTCGATTTATCTTCGGACTCTTTTAATCCCGTCCGATTTCGATCAAATTTTCTGAATTTCTTCGAGTAAAATATTTTTTTGCTGCATAGCCTGTGACTACGGAAATTTCGATTCCGTGAACTTTTCCTTTCACCATTTAAATAGTGAATCAATGTTTTCAATAGCTTTCAATCATGCCGCGAAATGGCTGCAACGCGTTTACAACTCCGGGATTCTAAAGTACAGTAGAATCTCGATAATTCGAGTTTTGGTAATCCGAGCTCCACTTAATATCCAAGGTCGAGTTCTGAGAGACATGGCAACGAAAAAAGATGTATGGCAAAGAAAAAAAATACTCTCGATTGGTTTTTCATCATTAATTTATTATTATTATTTTATTATTGTGTCATTTCCCAAAGAAGATTAAATTTTGTTTTGTAATTGTTTTTAATAATAAATATACGCAAATACGTGAATATTTTTTACAACTTTATATTTAGTTATTCCGTATAATCCGAGTTGGTTATGATCCCGTTTCCCTCGGATTATATCAACACTCTACTGCAACATGATATTTCGTTAATTCTTCCCTTTAATCGTGTTTCTGTCTTTAATTTAAATAGTTGCCCATCATGAAACTTCTCTTAAGAAGAAATAGCAGTTTCGTTCGATCGACACTGTAATGGGAAGCGATATTAAACCATTTGTTTAAATCAAGCTTAAATCGTTATTGATTCATTATTATTAAATCGGAAACAACGCCCCAGAAGCCGGACGAAAGGCAATTAACTCCGCTAGTGTTTATGTAGTGGCGGAGGGGGAGGGGCGCAGCAAAAATATTTTGCACCCGGGCGCCAGGCATGCTATCCGCGGCCCTGTAAATATTGAAATACCTAACGATCATTCACTTCTTTAAGAAACGAGAACAAGTTGTATCGAAAGGGAATTTGGCCATCCCGTGCAGAAGGATGTTTAGCATCCTTATCCACGTAAAAACAAACAGCAAAAATATGTAGTGATAGCAATTTATTTCTTTATTCTCTAACATAATAAAATTATTTCAAATTCCACACAAAGAAAAAATGAATACAAATGAGACGTTAGGTGGAATAACAACTAACCGAATTTCTGAGGGAGTCATAAATTAAATATTTTTAATAATTTATATTATTGTACGTTTAACGGACTTTTAACCAGTTCGTTTTCTTTTACACCTCCGCCTAATGGATCTATTTTAAGTATTCGAAGGAAGTCTTCGCAAAAATAATTTCAGAGATCCTTTCCGGGTCATAAGCATCAATATAGGATGTAGCGCGAAGAATATGCGATTTAATAATTTAAACTTTGTTGAAACAATCGTGCGTTGAATGTTTTTAGAAAAAAATCCGGACCACCACCTAACAACATAGAAAAAAAAATATGAATGTGACTGCCCAGTTCAAATTTGATGCCAAATACGAAAAAGGATTTGTAAGAGGAGGAGGAATGAAAGAAAAAAAAGCTGCCCAAGAAGGAATCTAACTCGCGCCCTCAGGTTTCGAAAGCGTCCACTATACGCCCACCGCCAACAATTAAACGATCAATTAGGCGTGCATTAAGACATTTATACCATTTGACGTGAAATTGCAATATTTAATCGCGATTTTCGGTAAAACTGTCGGCCGTATACGCACAAAAGGGGGGTTTGCAGTGACCCTGAAATCCGAAGCTCTACACCTACCAAGTTTCATAAAAATCCGTGTTCCCACTACCGTGTCCTCACCTTGTAAGACATAGACATCACCGAGAAAAAGGCAGTCTACAGTCTACCTACCACAATGTCTTGATGTAACAACATTGTCAACATAACTATCAATTTGCTGGTTCCCAGCACTAGTAACATCAGAGATTGTAAACTGTAGCCCAAAGTTTACAAATAAGTTTCTTAAGTCTCCACATTCACTGGAATCCTTGACGACATTTACATTTAAATCACCACAGATTATGCCGCTGTTATTGTTGGTGTTGGCTTGTATTTCTGGCTGATAAATCTCTTGGATTATTATGGCCATTACTCCTTAGACACCAAACACACACAAAAGGGATGAGGGAAACCTGGTGTCGGCATTAGCCTACTCTTTATGAAGAGCACCAAGGGGGCCAGCTGCATAATGTCTCTTCTTACAGATTTCACTTTATGGTCTTCTTTTGCATGCGTGTTTTATACGAATGTGAGCCTATTAACAATTGCATTTTGTGGTCATGCACTAGGATCCAGTAGTTGATTATCCCTCGGATGACCAGGTCAATTTTGGTGTGTGATGGGATGGAGTCAATTAGTGACCCCATCATTATTTCGGTTTTGGAGGTGACTATACACAACTCGTTTGTCATAAAAGTTTTTATTATTCATAAACACATACTAATAAATATTAACATATTTTAGGAATTGCAAAATCATAATGAAATATATAATTTAATCTAAATTAAAAAAACTATACATATACTAGTAAATATTTTTAAAATGCATAGTAAATTATTAGCTGGTGTGTTTATTACATAAGTCACATATTACAGATTTTTTTGTCGTCAAGTGTTTCCTACAAACAAACAAAATTTACATTTGCCACATTTTAAAATGCACTTTTTATCTAAACTCTGAGGACACCCAATGCAGTGCCCTCTCTTCATACGAGTGTCTGTGTCTTTACTCTCATCAGCACCCGGGTGTTGCCATCCTGTAACATCTTTTTCCAGTGTCATCCCAACGGCATTTCTGATATACATAGGCAACCTTTGTTGTGAACGTGTAGCTCCATTCCTAACGCTTGAGGAAATAATCTTCTCTTAAATAACTTTCCTTTTTCATACTCTTGTTTCACTTGTGTAAAAAGAACAAATGCGTTCATTGCCACTATATCTAGAATGTTAAAAAAATCACCAGTGGCCAATGTTTAGTGTTGCAAGAGCATATATATTATCTACTGCTCCTTTGCAGTGATTATAGTCAAATATAACTTGAGGCTTTTTATGTAGTTTCTTCTTCAGATTATTTTAGATCAAAATACTGAATTGATACCAAAACAACACTTCTATTTTTTTGGGAACATAAGAAACCATCATAGTATCCTTGGTATATAGTACTTTTATTGATAATTGTGCATGATTATTACTTGGGCGAAATTCATTAGGAACTTCTTTTCGATTTTGCCTCAAGTTATTGTTTTTTACTGTTTCAGTAATTCACGTGCAAGATTGATAGAAGTATAGAAATTGTGCATAGTAATGCCATAACCTTGGCCTAATCCTGTGACTAAATCCGGCACATTTCCCTTGGTCCTTTTCAGGCACATTATTTAACGTTCCTGAATATATTTGCATATTCCAACAATAAGAGTTTTGTGCATCACACAAGGACCAAATTTTTATACCATAACTTGCTGGCTTTGATCGCATATAAACTTTAAATGGACACCTCCCACAGATAGCCACAAGTTGTTCATCAATGCTGACTTGGCTATCAGGAACATAGGTATTTTTACAATTAGATATAAACATATCAAATACATTTTCAATTGCAGCCAATTTACTTTTTGACCACAGTTCATGTCGTGTATCTATATCATAAAATCTAATAAATCGCAGTAAATCTTTCATTCTGTTTCATGACATTGTTGTGCAAAAAAACATACGCTGTAGAGCTGGATTTTTGTGACTCCACAATTTTAAATAGGTTCTTGGCATGCTCGTAGTGATCCAGCTGTCAAGAGCAATCCAAAAAATGCTTTCATTTCCATGGATGAAACATCAACCCAGTAGTCACCTTTCAAAGTGTGAACTTTATTATTAGTCTCTTGAATAATTACCTAAATTATTTCATCAGACATGTGTAATGTGAAAGTTTCTGCAGGTGTGTAAATATTCTTACTGTCATTTGTAAGACCAGGTTTATTCCTCGGTATCCATATATATTATAGTCTGGTCACTGCTGGTCTTGTTCTTGACCAGGATGTACCATCTCTTGTCACAGCAATTTCTCTTGGATCAACAGGCTCACTATCAGCATCCAAAGAATCGGTTATATGTTCTTCATCTTTGGAGGAATTTGATTTCAGTAGTTCGTCTTCACTCCCAGGTAATTCTAATTCATCCTGTATGTCTTCAAAATCATCATTTGCCAACTTTTCTATCTCAGCTTTTGATAAAACTCTTTGGGACATAGTAACTGACCGTAAAAGGTAAAATATAAATATTTAATTAAAACAACATAAATCAAGCACTAACTGAGAATATTATATAAATAAATAAAAACCAGTTGTGGCTTGTTCTGTATAGAGGAATTTCTTTATCGATATTACAAAAATAATACATACTACATAACGCAAGATAAAATAGCACCTAATAGGAAAAGAACTGCTGGTATTCAAGAAAAACTATAAAATACAATAACAAATGCAGAGAAAAAATATGATACTTACAGTTCACTTCATAAAAATGATGTGCCACCATTGTTGAACAGGAAATGGAATTATAAGTTCAGAGAAGTAAATTACGAAGAAATGTCGACGCAATACACCTGCCACACCACAAACTGCTGCAATACACCTGCAATCCATATGTACTAATACAATTCAGAATTTCAATTTTTTTAAGTAAATAGTAATAAAATCAAACCAAGGTGAACCCAAGAAATAAATAAATGAAAAAACTCTGAAATCATCATAAAGGAAGTATTTACGTGAAAGTCACAGAAGACACTAGGTCAACACGCGATGCATGCTTCAAGCTGATATCCTTTTGAACTGCCAAAAGTATTAGATATAGAGGGGATATTTATACTAGTGGTGACAGTTGGAAAGGAGGGAGGGGGGAGAACAGTGAAAGCTGTGTGTGTGGTAAGGGTTTGAATGAAATAACAGTGAATGGGGCATGGGATCGCTGTCATGATTCGTTATTTTGTTTTTGTTTTTGCATATATAAATGCTTTCATAATCATCAAGTTTGCTGTGGTTGATGACTGTTTTGAGGAGTCAGGGTTGATGACTGTTTTGATGGGATCTGGGCCATGATTCATGATGTTGTTTATGTTTTTCTGTATATGAATGCTTTCATAAGCATCTAGTTTGTTGTGGTGGATGACTGTTATGAGGAAAATTAAATTTTCTGTAGTGATAGGATGATTGTCAGTGTAAATGTGTGGCATGACACAGAACTTGTCTATTCTGTTGTTTTTGTAATGTGCTAAGTGTTATTTTGATGCATGTTTCTGATATTGATTTTGTCTCTCCTATGCAAATTTCGTACATGTAGTGAATTTATTTTGAAATATGCGTATTTTGTTGTGGTGTGATATGCTCTACTTAGGATTTTTAAGCGTATGTCACTGTCAGTTATAGTAACAAATGTAAAATTATTTTTTAAATCAGGGAAACTCACTACACTATCGCTATCTAACCGGTTTTGTATAATATTATTACACGTTCACCTATTAAAAAAACATAATACGCACTTGAGATAATGCTCAGAAAGAAACAGAGTTGATTTATGTTAATTCCGAGTAAGTGTATACAAATGTGATCCATGTTTTCAGCTTGCGATTATACCGCATAGAAGGCCACTTTGTTCCCCCAAAACAAAATTTATTTTTTTCTTCATTTAAGGAAACTATTAAAAGCAAAGAATATTAGCACACCATAGAAGGCAATAAAAAATGTGGCTAAAAATAACACTAGTGATTGACACAACTTGATCTAAAATATTCAATAAAAATAAGTCATCTGAGGGTTAAGATGATCATAACCAACCGTGATTTTAAATGATGCAATGGACTCTTTGGGTTTAACACTTCAACATCGATTTCACTATAACAATTTGATTGAAGGTACTCCTTAACTGCATTCACTTTCATGTTTGGATCAAGTCTCCACACCTGTATGTATGACTTCCTCAACAATGCAACCAAAGGGCACCCTGAGTTGACATCTGCGAACCGTAAGTACTTTGCTCACTTCATTGATCTCTTTTCTTCGAACAACTTGAAGACCTTCATCTTCAGTTTTCTCACATACAAGTTCCATATCATTTGAATCCCTAACAGAATTCATGTTAGGATTTGATGCTAATACATATCAGAAGGCTTGGACGTTGCTGAAATATTAGCAGAATATTGAGGATTTTTGGAGGGTTCCATGTCTGACAATTACAACCGACCATACCCGAGTATGAATTATCACGTCTTTAGGCACTTCTGCCATTGCATTTCTGAACCACTGTTGCAAACGAAACTTTTTTTTCAATGGGTTCACTTAAAGGGTGGCCTACAGGCACTTTGCTTACCTTTTTTGCCGACTTTAGTAGGTGGATTTTGTATATATCTTTCACTTATAATTTAATTTGAAAAATTGAGGAAGGATAGAAAACAATTAAACAATTGTCTTAGAAGGAAAACTGCTAGAGGGGAACAGATGTGTGAAAATTTATGTGGATACGAGTAAAATTAGGTACCTTAAACAAGAAAAATTTGCATTTATAAAAACATTGTACAGCAACCAGTAAAACCTCTCAAATCTGACATTCATAGAACCAGAAAGAGATGGGAAGGAATTCTTTGTAATGAGGGTAGGACTCAAATTTAGCAAGGAATTAATAATAATAATAAGGAATTATGAAATGTTTTATGGATAGCTTATGGATAGATTTATCATTTAGTATAATTAGCATCTCATTTTCCTTTTGCAAATTGGCAAGTGTCGGTCAGAAGGATGCTCTCACCTTTTATTGGTGATGATGAAGTGAGAAGTGGGTTTTTTGGAATTGCATAAATGGAGTGGAATATGCCTAAAACAAGAAAAAAAAGTCCCTTGGCCATTATTTCCTTTCTAATGGGATGAGCCTTATTTGGAATGCTTGATATAATGCTGTGTAACATTTTAGCTTATTTCAATCAGTCTTGATGAATTTTTGCTTAAAAATTTGTATATTGCATTAGTAGTATCCATACAAAGAAGGAAAACAAGTAATTTAGAGTTATATGCTAAATCAGGAGTCAGGAAACTATTATACTTGATGGGCTGCACTGAAAGTTGCATATCCTTGGGCATTGTTGGTTATGAATGCTTTTGCAGTTAGCATAATAGTATACAACGGAAATTATGTATATAGAGATTTCATTGAATCATGAATGTGAAAATTAACTGATTTTATGTTTTAATTTTTGTGACCATCATTTCAATTAACGAATATGAAAGTTTTTGTTAAGTTTTACAGGTTGATTATGCATCATAGCATTTTGGATTGTATAAAATGATCGTGATGGTCGCATGTAACTGGGAGATTTGCCACCTCAAAATCCTCAGCAACCCGTAGATTTTCAAATCGGACCTGGAGATTTTTCTGATCTGACCCGGAGATTTCTTAATATGACCTAGAGATTTTTACAGGTGAAATATTTCACTGTTTTTACCCTTGCAAAATGAAACTAGGCTCATGGTTTCTCTGTCGTGACTATGTTTCTGCGTTTGTTTTCTTGTCCCTAATATCAGCGTTTCATTAATATTTGTTAGAATCTTATTCTACAGGGGGCCAAGCTTGTGGGAGTAGGGTTAATGGAGAAAATTGAAGACCCAGGGTCGATTCCATGAACTATCCTTTCCATTCAATTTACATGGGAAATCAGTAATCCATCGTGCAGGGCAATTTCCTTATGCACAATAAAATATCTAAGAAGAGTGATATTGGCGTGAAATTTTTGCTATTCTCTGTGGAATGAAATGGAAATTCTAAATTTGTCATAGAACTTTTCTTATCGATAATTATTCTTTGAATTTTACATTAATAATTGCAATTTTGCAGTTTTTCTTTGCTCATAATGAGATTATTGCCATAGCAATGATTATAGCTGAACTATCCTGGAGTATTAACTAGTATACAAGTGCATTATTTTTTCCCTCCTGAAATCACGTAATCAGTTGAATTTTGAATCGAATGTAAGTGTACCTAATACTTGATGATGCCAAATTATGTAATGCGGGAAAGAGCAGCTCATCGGGTGTGAATTTAAAACTTTAAAAGCCATTGTAATCAATGGCTATGCTAACCAGTTAATTAACATTTTAATTACTATATAAGTAATTAATTCGATTAATCCTGCCTTAGGAAAGTAGGCATCATAGGTTCTGTTCAGATCATCTTGCTAACAGTTTAATACTCGGGAGCTTTGTTGTTTTTATAAAAATGAGACCAGCAAATGTATTTAACACCAAAATTACAACAATAATGGAAGATTGAACAAAACATAAGAAGAACAAATTTAATATATTAAAAATACATGTTATATTTAAAGCTTAATAGTCTGTTTTACAATAAATGGTATAATTTGAACATAAAAATATACTGCTACAGAATATAAATGAATACATAATTAACTCCACAAATTTAATAGCAAATGGTGAATGGGGTAATGGTGCCTTTTGTCCTCTCTTAAAAGTATATTTTATTTTGCTTGTGAAACATTTTAATAGTTGTTTGCTCAGGCTGTTTTAGAAAATTCAGAAACTATTTGCAGGTCATATTAAAATATAACTTAGTACAAATTTGCGCTTTTATTACTTCTACTCTCATCCTGTTCCTTTCATCCCTCCACACATTTGTCATAAGAGAAAAACTCTTTCCGCAAAGGTGTTGCTAACAGGAATACATGAAATTTTTGACAGTTCAATGAAATTATTTCCATCTTGAAATATCATTACCCATTTCTTGTCCACTGGTTAGTCGTGAGATTTGTTATTTATGGTAGGTAGAACTTTTTTCAGGTTCTTAGTTTTGTCGTCTAGAATTCTAGATTATCTTCATTAAGATTTAGTTTCTAACATTTTTCAGATGTGCCTAGATATTTGTAATTACAATGCCCTTTACCTGAGATTTCTTTTTCACCTTTGAAATGCTACATTGTTTGAACAATGATACCATTTTCAGAGGTTCTAGTTGTTTCGACAGCTGCCAGAAGATAGATGCTCCCCACTCATCTTTTTCTATTACAATGTAGCTGGCAGAGTGATTCCTCCTTAAAATGCTGTTTTAATCTTATATGGTAAATTATTTATTTTCATGCGTGTCGCTTCATATACCATAACATGTGACTGTTTGTTTATATTTTCATATACCACCTACCTGGCTAATTGCATGACGTAGCCATACTAGAATGAAATCTTTACTCTCTTAAAGGAAATAAAAATAAATCACAATATTTAATGCCAATTTCGAAAATATTTATCTTGACCCGGAGAATTTATCTCTCGCCTGGAGACAAATCCGTAAACCCGGAGACAATTCTGGCAAAATCTTCTCGATTTTTTGCTGTACTGATCAGTGAATGAGTGTACATCCCGGTCCAGTCACGGATGTTCTTCAACCATAAGTATCTCCTTCCTAGCACTCTCTTTCCTTCTATGAGAAGCTGTAATAGGTTATATTTGTTGTTTTGGAAAACATGTTCGAGGTACGTAGTTTTCCGATTTCTAATTATTAGTACTAACCCTTTGTCTCTACTCATCCTTCTCAGTACCTCTTCATTGGTGATGTGTTCCATCCAAGATGTGTGTAATATTCTTCGGAATATCCAGAACTCGAACGCTTGTAGTCTTTTTTCCATGTTTTTTCTTACCGTCCACATCTCCACACCGTATAGTAATATTGAGTAAATGAAGCATTTAACAAATCTAAAGCATGTCGCAAGGTTAAGACTATGGTTGGTTAGTAATTACTTCATCTTTATGAATTTAGCTATAACACATGTTAAAATTCAAATAATAATGTACAAAACACAAAATTTGGAAACCTGCAAGAAATTGCCTGCTAAGAGAATTATTGCTATACCAATCATTTATGAAGAGAAATCCAATTTAATGTCGAGAAATTTTTTATGTATTATTATTGTTTCATTATCCTAAAGCTTTAATGTTTTGATTCAATCCTGTAGTGATTATTAAATAAAAATCACTTGCCACTGAAATGAAAGGCATATGCTAAGCATATATATTTCTTACATTGATTAATTTTTCATGATGCTATAAAAAATGTCTATGAAAGCAAGGGCAAGGGTGGAATTCTTGTAGGTGCACCAAATTAGATGGCAGTGAATTATATTTCCTGTATTTAAAAATTTGTATTCTAGGATGGAACGTATTTTTAAATCTATGTAAACAGGTCCAGCACCAGAGCACGTGCTTGGAGTTTTCATCGAAAAATTCAATGGATTTTTCAATGTCTGTGATTAAATTATCTATAGGTGGTTTCCTTGGTGGGAAAGCAAATTTCAAACCCCTATCTAAAAGAGACAATTATATCTGACAAGCTTGTTCAATACAAATCCAACACAACTTGAACAAATTAAATAAGTTTCATCCCAAAAACTATTCCAAAACCATGAAACAACTCAGAGATAAAGATTGTTTTTACATTAAGGCTGACAAGGGCCATAAAATAGTGATCATGGATAAGACACAATACTTTGACAACGTCCAAATTATGTTGAACAATGGACCTTACATTAAACTCAAGAAGAACCCATTAAATTCCATGATTCAAAAAACTAAAGACATCATTAAAGGATGTAAAACCATCATTGATAATAAATTAAGCTACAAGTTAAAAATTTCAAACCCAAACATGCCAAAATTGTACTGTCTCCCCAAAATACATAAAGATGATAAAGCCATGAGACCGATTGCATCAGGAATAAATAGCCCAACCTATAACTTGGCCAAATGGCTTAATAGTGAATTTAAACAGATGTCCTTTCCCGATAAACACTCTGTTAAAAATACCTATGACGTGATAAGTAAACTAAAAAACATAACATTAAAAGAGTCTGAGATTTTGGTCACCTTTGACGTTAAAAGCCTCTTCCCAAGTGTACCTCGGGAAGAAACATCCCAAATTTTAAAATCATTGTTACTAAAACAAAATTTTTCTGATGAAATTGTCCTTGAAAATTTACAACTTACTAATTTATGCATGTCACAGAACGTTTTTTTTATTCAAAAATGAAATTTATAAACAAACACAAGGCACTTCTATGGGAAACCCTCTATCTCCTTTTTTAGCGAACATTTTTATGTCCTCTTTTGAAAACGATTGCAAGGAAAAATTTCATTACTTTCCAGATATATGGTTGAGGTACGTGGATGACATATTTACAATCTTTGATTTAAAGAAACAAAATGTAGATGAATTTGTTAATCAGTTAAACAACATATATCCTTCAATTAAGTTCTCTTATGAACTTCAAGAAAACAACACCTTGCCATTTTTGGACTTGCTTATCATAAATAATAGACAACACATTGAGTTTGACATTTTTAGAAAACTTACACATACTGATAACTTTATTCCTAACAACTCCTTTCACCCTATGAACCAAAAAATAGCTGTTTCAATTTTTAACACACAGATTATGTAACATCCCCCTCAATAAAATCAGATATGCAAAGGAACTCAAACACATAAAACAAATTGCCGCTAAACTTGGATATGATAATAATTTAATTAATAAATTGGTGAGAAAACATAACTTTAATAAAACCTTGTCCAATGCCACTTCCCTTAAATTAGACAACAAAAAAGAGGACAAATATGTAAAATTGCCTTATTTTCCACCATTAAACAGAGGCTTGAACAAAATTTTTAAACATAAGAATTATACCATAACATATACAAATCCTTATAATTTGAAAATTTTACTGGGCAGTACAAAAGACAGAACAGAATCTCTGAACAAGTCCGGTATTTATAAAATACAATGCTCACACTGCGACAAAAAGTACATAGGACAAACAAGAAGGAAACTAATAACACGCTTTAAGGAACACATGGCTCACTATAAATATAATCGTTTTGAAAAATCAAGCGTTGCCAACAACATTTTTGAAACAGGTCATAGTATACACGTAAACTATTTAACATTGATAACTTCAGCCAATAACTCACTAAACTCGTTAGAAAACCTTCACATTTATAAAAACCGCGATACACTTATGAACACGGACACAGATTTCAACAAGACCCTATACAAATTGACAGATTTAAACGACACACACGGCGAAAAATCTTTCCGCGCTTCACTTGTTTCTCGGTCGTCTTCTTAACACTTTCCGTTTCAAACCTGGCAGTGGGCTTTCAGTCACTGTTGAAACAGGTTTTACCCATGACGATGCCCACCTTCTGGGCGAAATGCATTGGGTGTTGTAACCCTCTAATTGTTTGGCTAAAGGAGTATTTTACCTTTATTAATCTTAGCCAAAGTTATTGAGCTACTATCAATTAAGTTACAGTATGGTGACCTTGAGACATCGCCTTGATGTGAGGATCATGTGCAACAAATTCTGAGATTAACCTGAATAGTAAGTAACTTCAAGCAGAAGACTTAGACATGCATTCTCTTATCCAACTAATGCAACAAACCAAAACATTTCTGGAGAATTGCAGGGGTGATATCGGATTTGAAATGACACTGGTAGCAGCTGGTGAGCTTGCTGAAGAGTTAGAGATACCAACAAAATTTGAATCCAAACCAGGACGAATTCATTTAAAGAAGTAATGTATGATGCAAAAGCGGAATATGACTTCAAAATGACTTACCCCTAAAGGTGTACTGAAGTTTATTCCTGAACATGTACTGACATGCAGTTTTCCCAACATCTTCATGCTCTCTGCATTCTCTTGACTCTCCCAGTTTCTGTTGCCAGTTGGAAGCATAGCATCTCATTGCAAAAATTGATGAAGACATTCCTTCATTCTGCCATGCTGCAAGAGAGACTTGTAGTACTAACCAGTGTGTCGATAGAACATGATGTAATAGCTGTGAAATTTTGTCTCGATGAACTTTTTGCAGAATTATTTGAATTAAAAGCGCAAAAAGAAATGTTCTAATTTTCTACAAAAATTCTAATAAGGAGTTTCTTTTAATTTTACATGTACAGTATAATTGTGTTAGGGACAATTTAGGGTAAGGGAAAATATGGATAAAAATTCGTTTTTATTGTAATACTGTTAATTTTGTATATGAAATTAACACATGTAAAAGTTCATCCTAGACTTCTTATTTTCCTCTATATTGGATGAGTGGGGAGAAGAGGGAGGGAGGGGAAGGGCGCCTTTAGTATAGCAGTATACTTATGCTGCCAATTACCTTTGGATTAGCCCTGTATGAAACTCCATCGCAAAGTGCAGACGTTGGATTATTATCGTATTTAAAACGCTCATCCGAATTTATCGCCATCGCTTATTTGTAAAATTCTTCCCGGCTGTTTTCATTCAAACAATAACTGGAGAATTAGAACAAGGTGTATGGACCTGATATCGTAAGAAAAAATATGGGGAATGAACGAAATCGATATCCCAGAACAAAGTGCTATATACATCGCTTCTGTGTAGCGGTATCTTAATATCGACTCTTTCTGAGCTGCTGCACTCACTATTTACGATACCGCTGACTTATAGACTGCTCAAAAATTTCGTGATACAAAAGGGACGGTGGAGTTTGACAGTGTTACTTTGTGCTACAGTACGAAACAGGGTTTCCTAAACGTCCGTATATTTACGGAAAGTCCATAAAATATATCAAAAATTGGACGTGTCCGTAAGGTCTGTAAAAATATTTAGATGTCCGCAAAAATGCCAAGAAATTTCCAGAGCTTTTCGGTCGGCGTACCCCTTAAAATATTTTTGACGAAATTCGTGTCCACTGGTATCTTTTAAAGTTAACAAACTCGGATATTATTTGGTCGAGTCTACAAATATTTAATATGTACTTTTTAATGATATGATATACGGATATTTTATGCGTGAGATAATTATTAGATGTTGCTTCGCGTTTTGTTACATTAGATATCCTAAATATCGTATCTCTTTGAAAGATCTCGCGTATTCCCAGGGGTATGCGTACTTTAGGTTTGAATACCGCTGATTTAAAAAAGATGTTTATGTTCTCATTTAGATTATATTTTTAAAAGTAAAGCAACCTTTCTTTTTCAATGAGCACAAATTAAAAATATGAAACAAAATGCTAGGAAGGAAAAATCAGGCTTATCATTGGTCAGAAAAGTCTCATGTTTTTCCCTTCAACTTGTGCTCATAAAAAACGCTTTGCGGGAATTTTACGGATATCTCGGTTAGCCAACATTTACCGCGCTACGTAACATTTTTTCTCTAGTGGGGCTGGTCGATGATTATCTGGTAACATTTTACCAGCCAGTCCTGTATGACATACGTTTTGACTCGAAATATTTATTCTGCCTTACCCTCTCGTTTTCTGCACCCACACGAAATGAAAAATAGGACGCGTAATAATCGTTTTCGCTATTTTCTGCTAATCGGATGTTCCCATATTAATTGTACACCAACAACATTCATGCTCTGTCAACGAGAATACTTCTGAAATTTTTCGAGAAATTGTAATATGTACTTACATTTTATAGTGAATTAATAACGTGAGATATTTTATGTGCTCTCGTTCACAAAACCTCAGCCCCGCTGTCAGACGGAGTACATAAACGAATCGAATGCATATTATCTCATCTTGCACTTTTATTAGTAGCGAGACATTAATATTGACTGTTATTGTTTTCATAGAAGGCACTATTATGATAATGAACATGTTAATCGTTACGCGTATATTCAATGGTTTGGCAGTGCCTTGCTTGATCAGATGAGCCCCACGATTAAACCCTCAACGCCGATCGGTGCATGCTACGGACCTCGGTTTCTTACCGTATCGCCGGCCTCTGTGCCGCGCTGCCTTTAATTTCCTATATAGAGATAAGTTTTTAATTTTTTTCGATTGCCTCCACGTTATTATATAGGAAGGTTTTTACCTTAAGAAGACGTTCAACACAATATTTTCCTAACCTTTTTAGTTAGGCAAAACTAAATTACGTCTGCTCCGCTGGCTGACGCAAGTAAAACAGATTTGCTGTATTTCTTCACCTTTAATCGATCAGTTACTAAAAATGAATTAATGTTTCTAAATCACTTTCAGAAATGAGCTCATTCTTTATGGAAGGAAATAATTTGAAAAAAGTCGATAATTTTCATCAGAAAATCCCGTATTCAGAAAGAATACTATCAAAGATACAGAACAAAAGGGGAGTGTTCTCAATCAATAGGAATTAGTAGTGTTAAAGGTCGCTAAGGCACCGTGAGAAGAAGGAAAATTGGAGACAGCTAGAGGTGATTTACTCTCGTTTTCATAAATCGTATCAATGCGATAAACAGTTCCAAACAGTGCCAAAACGTCCGTGTTTGGAAGAGATAAAGCGGGAGACTATCAGCTATTGCTTTGTAAGGAGAACGAAGCGGCAAGCTGAATATTTACAGAGAACTCGACTGGGTTATTTGAATGGAGTTGAAGTTCATAGGAACTATTTTAGCACTAAAAGCAGTGATTAAGTGTTAAACATTTGCGTGGTATAGACAGCTATTACTTCATCATGCGATAACGCATAAACTTAATGAAATAGAATTATGTAAAAAATAAACTACATAACGTACTATGGCGAAAATATTCCGAAATTTTGACGCAAATCCGATTATTTGGTAAACTTTACAAATGTTTATACATCAAAATTTGCCATTTCAATTAAATGCCTGCTGGATTTGCGTTAGAGTGGTAATTAAATCTAGCCTGTCTCTGACGGGTTAAGCCTGAGGTAGCCGCGCATGGCTGGTCTTCCCCTGTGTGTATGCAACCATCCGTAACCTCCGTACAACGAACATCCCTTATTTTCGGTTCCGTCAATTTCGTTATATGGAGGTTTTACCGTATATTAGAAGTTAATTTGGATGGTTGGGAATGGTAATAAATCAAAGTTTTGTTGAAAAGGTACATAATTTCAGTTTTGATTCACTTTCTTCTACTCTTGGGCTTCCTTCAATACTTTAGAGAATGAATTAAAAAAACATTATTTAAAGGAGAAGAAATTTTTTAATATTAATTGAAAAATTTCAACAACTGAAATATCTTCATGCTCACAGGTTGATGGGTTATACCCGAGTTATCCATTGTGCCTAGAGTAATTTTGGTAACTTGCAACCCTTCTGGCACTGCATGTCTGTTATGTTCACAAATTCCATAAGTTTGAAATGGACATTATTACACGCCTCCCAGAATGAGTGAGCAAGTATTTGGAAAAGCGTAGCATGACTTATAAATGTATTATTTATAATAACGAAGGGTGAAGAAATAAAAAGACGGATATCAGCAGCCGATTTACGTTAATTTTTATACAAATTTTAAGCTTCCCGCTACAAAGCTTATGCAACGTGACGTCATGCGCGAACTGAACTCGTTTTCGTCCACCGGAACGACCTACCTCCTTTAGTAGTACAATGGCCTCCAGGGCTGGCATGGAGGCTGAATTGCGGTGACCTATCCAACATATTTAGAGATAGAAATTTAGTATGCAATTAAGAGAATAATAACCAATATCCATCTGGCAGTTGCCATATCATTATATATCGACGACTCTTACAGAGGAGGAGGAGGATATAGGAGGATACTAATGTTTAGGCACTTACAGATGTGCTGGAGATTCGAAATTTTTTTCTTAGGTAGGACATTGTGCAAAACCGACTAAAAAAAACGAAAATCACGAAAAAGTGCAACAATGCGGCCGCTAAAAATTCGCAATTGTTTAAACAAATTTTCAGGGTTTAGGCATTTCCGAATGTGCTACGGAGTTGAAATTTTTTTCATAAGTAGAATTCTTAAAAAAACGAAATAGAGATTATACAAATTTTGATATTTTAATTTGTTTGGCAGTTAAAAATTCTTAAAATTTAAACAAATAGATAACTGTTTAGGTACTACGGGATGAGCTAGGAAGCTGAAATTTTCAAATTATTTACAGAGTAGTGAATTTACACAAATTTACATTTCAATTTTACCATATATGAATTGCGGCGGCCGTTAAAAACTATTTCAATTTAAACAATTAGAAAAATATTATTTTACTTATAGAAGTGCTACAACTTTAAAATTTGGCTAAAATGTGTAGAATTAGTACCTTATAATGAAGAAAGTGTTAAATATTTAAAATTGCAACATTTGGGGATTGTTTTCAACTATTATTTTTACATGTGGGAAAAACAGAAATCGCTGCGGAGATGAAATCTTTAGAATTGAAAGAATATTTGTAATGATGAAATGTCTGTCTGAAAAATGAATGTTTTTTCAAGGTGATATGATATGCTTGCAGTATGTAAGCACCAACTACTAGTATTATTACTATTTATTACATTTAGTTCTACATTGACAGTGATAGGGAGAAATTGATCCATAGACTTCCTAGCCCACCCAAAGAAATGCTGTGAAATAGGCTCGTTTCCCCTTTTAAGAATGGAGGGGTTCACCCCCAAACTGCAACTGTTTATTGCCCGGGCAGCAATTGCAGCAAGAGAGCTCTATGAAAACCATGTTACAGCACCATGTGTGACGACAGGTGCCGCCAAGGAAAGAAAGAAAGAGGACAGCTTTTGGAAGAACGGTTTTATTTCATGCATCTTGTGAGGAGTAATGGCCAAGCGGCCAGTATACATTGTAGGAAATCCTTATAACTAGACATCGTTACCTCTAGACTAAAATTAAATTAAGTTTTAGTGTTCACTCTAATTTACCCCTTCCCCCAGACCTTAAGGTAGAGATTTCCTTATCGCCCATTCGGTGGGCCCTAGCGGAGGGATACCATGCCTACTATGACTTACTCACTACACCACTTACGCTGGAAGAGAGCGGGATTGGAGGACTTGATTCCCGGGAATCGTAGAGCCTCTACCTGTGCGGTGGCAAATCCTCCATCGGCGGAAGGACTCTGCGTTCCAGTGGCGACCAAAAATCCTCTCGATGCACTCGCACATCACCATCACAGAATGACCATTGCACACATACACACAAACACACTCACTTCACTGTGGTTGGCTGATAGAGGATGAAGCTTGGAGACGTGCAGGCCTGCAGTCGAGGTAGTAGAAAAGTCGAACAGGCATGGGATGTCAGGGAGAGGGGGGAAGGGAAAGCGGGAGGAGGGGCGCTAGGTGCCGGTCAGGAGCGAGGGTTCCAGTGGATGGGGAGGGATGGGGAAAAGCCAACGGGTGCCTTATTCGTGCCGGTTCTGAAATGAATAAAGGATAAATGCAAGATTAATCGACTAAAACCTGCGTTGTCGGCAGTCGAAGAAACAGTGCTCGAAATTAGCCTTATTATATTAATTTTATAGAGAGAATTTAAGCATTTCCTCTTATTAATTGTTTATTCCAAGATTACAACTCGTAATACATCGTTTATCTCCTAAACAGATTAGTTTCAAGTTCATATCGAAATAGATAATAGAATCAAAGTTTTAGAAAATAAAACGAGATCAAGTGCAGAATTAAAAGTTCTTACCTCTCCGTTGATTCTGCATGGCTTTCTCTTCGAAACGACGGCTTCTTCCGACGACAGAATAGTTTCGATTAGATCTCGAACTGGGAATCAATCTCCCTCTTGCAACATATCTATGTGTATTTGTGGAATTTAACTTGCACCACTCAATTTTTCTAAATGTTTTGGACAATGCGACTACGTTATCTTGGCTGCTTCTTTGGACTAATATCTTCATTCCCCTTACAAACTTTTTCCACCCCAAAACTTTTCGCGAATACCTCAAAGTCTCCAAAGACTCGACGAGTGCTCAGCCATAATGCGTCTTACTGTTTCCGCCGCCGGCTTTCCTTCTTTTCTTGTTGAGGCCGTAGTTGTTTGGCTCGTAGCGTCTTCTTCCGTCGTGGTGGATGAATGACTGGTCGAGCCATGGATCTCGCTTGCTGTCCCCTCTCAGGACGGCAGTTATATCGACGCAGTCTTGGTCATTCAGTGGAGGTTCAAAAGTTATTGTTTTCCGCGCCTGTCCACCTCGGGATGGGCTATCCTGCCCTACGTTTTTCTTTTCTTATGGGGAGGCTGGTGGGACGGAAAATGACCAAGTCGTATGCAGCCATTAATGATTTCCAATATGTGTGGGCCAATTGCTCTGGGCAGGTTCCCCAGCATCTCATTTTTGATGCCGTCGATCCCAGGTGACTTCCGCGGTCGAACAGTCATTAGGGCGGCGATGAAATCTGCCTCCATGTGGTGGTCGCCTCGCTTAGCTCCTCCTGGTCGCAGTCGCTTCCTGGTGGGGGAAGGTTTCTTCCGGGGTTCGGAGTGAAGACACGTTCCAAGTAGTCTGCTATGCAGTTTGCCTTCTCCGTGTTGGTGATCGCTTTTCCGGAGGTGCCGGTCAGCGGAGGGTCATTCAGCATGGGTGATCTCAGGCGCTTGGCTAACGCCCAGATGGAACCATCCTTGGAGGAAAGGGCAGCCATCTTCCTGTCCCACGCCTCCCGTCTGTGGATCTGAAGCTGGTCCCGAATGCTATGTTGCATCCGCAGGAGACGTCGTTTGATATCTGGACATCCAGTACGTTGCCACTCTCTCCGGACACGGTTTTTGGTTCTGATTGCCGCGAGGATGTGTCTGGGCAGATCGAGGTGGTTTGGATGCTTGGGCCTCTTTGTTAGAATGGAAGCCTTTGCTGCTTGCTGGATGTGGTGAGTGATTTCATCCACATAGCTGTCGATATCACGGGCGCTGCGCAGAGGTGGAGGTGTGCTTGGGAGGCTGTCAGCCAAGTGATAACGGAATTTCAACCAGTCCGCTTGCCGGAGGTCCAGGTATTCTCGCGGAGGGAGGGCTGCCGGTTTGAAGCCAAGATGAATTAGCACTGGCAGGTGATCACTGTTCTGACTACTGATGGAGTGAACTCCAATCGAGGTCAAAATTCCTTTATGGAGGAGTATGTCCAGCACGTCCCAAACTCCATTCGGCTGGTAGCGCGTGGGATCGAAGGGGCCTGCGACTCTGACTCCCGCTTGATCTGCCCAGTCGCGAAGCCAATTTTTCTTTGCTGTTGTTTCGTCTGGAATTCCAGAATATGTGTGTCGCATTTAAATCATCTCCGCCCAAGGTTGGAAGTACCAAACCGAATACAGCGTCGAAGTCCGCCGGGTGACATCGCTTGTTCAGTGAGATGTAGCAGGATGCAATTACTAGTTCCCCCATCCGAGTTCAGAACTTGACTGCGGTGGCCTCAAGCGTCTGCATCGGTGGGAGTGGAATCTCAGCTGCTTGGAGGTGATCTGCTATCAGAATGGCCATCCCTACACCGCATTTGCCATTGCTCGCCGCCGTCCTATCCGCCCGGAAGATGCAAAAGCCTGGTATCGACCATTTCCGGCCCGAGAAGAGATGCGTTTCCTGCAGAAGAGCCACTAGCACTCTTTGCTTCCTTAAGAATGCCAGCATCTCTGAGGACTTCCGCTGTATTGCTCCACCTGCGTTCCAGGTTGCGAGGACAAGAAAGTCGTTGTGCGGCTTACCCATGGTTGGTTCCTAGGATAAGCTGCTGGAGGATCACAGTGAAAGTTGTCAACTGCTGTTGCAGGACGGTGGTAATGTTAGCCAGACTCTCAACCAAGGCGGAAAGGACCTGTAGTTGGTTTTGATGAAGCTGTGGCGGTGGAGCCGGAAGCTCCGCCGTCAGTTGTCTCCGCGCCTTGCGGAAGGGAACTCTTAATTCCTCCGCCGTTTGCTGAGGAGGTGGAGGCAACGGTGATGGCAGTACCGGAAAGCCGAGTTGCAACCTTGTACGGGGAGTCGACCGCTGTGGTTGCGCCTGTCTCGGCGCATTCGTGATTAAATCTTGAGCATCGGAAGCAGATTTGTGGTTCCGTAAACTTGTATGGTCGAATGTAGACTCTTGGATGTCCAAGGTAGCGGATCGCTCGGATATCTGCCAGCTTCCAGTCTGGGTGGTGGCGGATGGCCGCAACGTATAGCCCAGTCTGCTTCCTTTCCTTATTGTGGATGGCGTGGACTTTCTCAACGGGGACTCCAAGCTCCTTGAGGTCTTCAAGGATGTCCTTCGGGTCGTCTTGTTGATGAAGACCCCGGATCAGAAAGGTGTGCAGCCTGTCGCCAGTTGGAGCCCAGGTGGAAGTCTAAATTTTCTGTGCCAGCCGTTCCCGCTGGATGAGTTTGTAATCGTCCTCGTTCCTCAGCTGAATTTTTAATGATGAGCTGGAGTGGTAGACAGTGGATTTTTTATCCGAAACGCAGTTCTTCACTTTCCTTATGAGTTCCCGCCTGTCCTGGATGTCATAGACAATAATAGCAGGCGGACGATGGGACTTGGGTTTCGCTGTAGTGGTGGTTTCCATGTGGTCCCCCGATGCGGAGGAGGGGGAGTCCGCATTTTCTGGAACACCCAGGAGAGGTTGGTAGCCATTTGCAGTGGAGACTTCGTACTCGGGCACATTCTTCGCCCTTTTGGGAACGTGGTTCACGTGGAAGTCAGGATGGTGGTGCCTGGCAGTCCGGGGATCTCGCGGATTAGCTCCGGATGTTGAGGGATGGGCTGCCTCAGGTGTCGATTGGCCGCCAATCTCAGCAGGGAGCTGCTGTGGATCCATGTTGTTTCGTTGAAACAAGATGTTCTGGGTCGCATCCGGTAGGTGGAAAGGCGGAGTGGAGCAGTTGTCCTGTGAGGAAGAGCCTTTTTCCATAACAGGTAGTCGGGTGCTTTTTAGGGCCACCCGGATGGCCGGCCAATCCTCGTTGAGGATCGGGAATACCAACAAAAGTTGGATTTGAAGTCACTTTACTTGCACTGTCAAAATCCAATGCAACAGCGAATAGTGTAATCAGAATCTTCTCAGAGAAGAATCAGCAGTCTGAGTCGTGACTCTGACTTCATGACTCAATGACTCTGACTCATCGATACAAAGCTCTTTTGTTGAATTGTCAAGTAGATGCAGATCATCGATATTAGCACTACGTTCAGGGTGACTCGATGGAAAACATTTATCAACACACACTCCGTCTTAAATTATTTGAGAACAATGCCGGAGATGTGGTTCATGTATAATTGAAATATGCAGTGGTTTGTGGTATTGTAAGAATTAAAGCGCAAACAGCGACCCTTTTTGGTTCTCGGGAAAATAATCGCAAATAACGGGTCATAAGATGCCGTTGGATGCTGTTTTCGTGGAGCGGAATCCCGATTTCCTCATGAATTACGTAGCTTCAGATTCCCATTCCCAATGAATATTCATAGAATCGCAAGTGGAAATCTATATAAGAGTTGTTCAATTTTAAAAATATACACAATATATTTGCTTTATAATGGCAATGGAAATAATAACCATGGTAATGTTCAAGTTAATTATAAGTGATTCATGGATCAAATGAACAGATTACCCATCGTGAAAAATGGGCTGGTAATCTTTGTTTTTTGACTGATTGCTGTCTTGTTGAATTTTTTGACAAATAAGGGATTTGTTAACCACATATTTTGTCCATTTTTATTAGCGGAAGATCTCTTAAGTCATAGATAAATCAGGTCCTTCAATTAATGAATTCGAGGAAAGGAAATATGGAGCATAAAATAAGTATCGTGGAATAAATATTTATGGTTTACCATGTTCCTGTATGATAATGCAGTCAAGTGCTTTTTTATTAAAGTACTTACTTCCTCATAGTGATTGCCCCATTTTAATACGGAATTCGTAGTAAGGAGTAAGAGCAATCGTAGATAGGTTGGCATTAAACGAACATGCAGAATTGGGATGTCGAGGAGGATATGGGAAGGAGGTGGTCTGCAGAGTGGAGTGGGGAGAAAGGGAGAGCGCATGCATGAGCGTCGGAAGGAATCGGCAGACCTCCCAACTTCTCCGATAACTGGACAAGTTCGGTTAACAAGTGTACGTGAAGGAGAGGGGCGACGGAAGTGAGTGGAAGGGTGAGAGGGAGGGAGAGAGGGAGAGAGAGAGGGAGATAAAGAGGGAGAGAGAGGGAGAGAGAGAGGGAGAGAGAGAGGGAGAGAGAGAGAGGGAGGGAGGAAGAGAGGAGAATTGGAGAGAGAGGGAGGGGGAAGCATGGTGGGGGGAAACGGGTGAACGGAGATAGGGAGAAATAGGCTGGATAGAGGGAAGGGGAAAGGAGGGGAGGATCTGGAGGAGAGTGTATGTGGAGAGATTTTTGGTATGTGCAATGAAGAGAGAATGTATTAGGCGAGAAAAATACCTTCTAATTTGAGCTCAATTCCTACGTTATAATTTTATTTCCATGTAAAATATTTTTACTTTTTCTAAAGTTAGGCATATTTTAACGAAACCCTTCTTGCCGCATTTACCAAAGTCATTGATAATGTTCTTCGGTTTAAAAAATGGCGCATTGAATGTTCGTCAGGTGATTATTCCTATCAAATTTAGAGAAAAACAATTCAGTTAATTTTAAATCCTGCAATGAGCTATTTGATGAAATGTCGCAACTTGATATAAATATAAATTTTAAAATATTTGTTCCCAAATTAGACGCTCTTATTGAAAATTTTAACAATAGATTTGGTCAGTTTGATGCACTTAAAGATGTTATAATGTTATTTAACAATCCCTTAAATATCGATATTGAAAATGTGGGCCCTTAATATCAAATGGAATTATGCGACTTGCAGGCAGATGCATTGATTGGATCTAGAAAAGAAACTGGGACGGATTTGTTTAAGCTTTTATCAAAAGAAAAATATCCAAACTTAAAAGATTTAGGACTGCAAATAAGTTCTATGTTTGGTAGTACAGGCATACCTCCATTTACGAATCCTCTGGCAACGAAGCTCCCTTTTTATGAAGTCAGCACTTTACTCCAAAATCTGCCCCGAAATGTATTTAAAATACTTAAACGCGTGAGAAAACCAAGTTTTTTATTGTTATTACGAACTTTGAGTGATTTTTTTGCCGCTTAAAGCTGTAAATCTTACGCAGGACGATAAAACAACACATTGTTTTAACGAAATACGAAAAAACAATCTCAAAAACGAAAACGGAGAAAAAAATGGTATTTTAATGTGACTTTTAATGCTGTTTTGGGCGGCGAAAGAATGGAGGCTACTTCGAGGCTATCTTTAGTGGGAGACAGAGTTTTTCGGGAAACTGCCCAGACTTGGTGAGACACGTTATATGTTGCCGCATGTATGCACAGGAGTCTCCAAATGCTCTATTCACCGTAAACAGTTTCGAGGGTCTCAAGTGACTTGGGATTATATTACGTATTGATTCCTTTAAAAAATTCCCTGATATCAAAGGAAAATATCGTTCGCTTTTAGTTCTAAGTCGTCAGTCGCGCATTGAGCATTGCTTTCGTACGTTCTCGGACGACTTTTACGAAGTGTTTTTTACATTCCTCTAAAGATATACTTGGAATGTAAATCCATATCTTAGGGTTATATTAAATGAATTTAACGGCAGACCTAATGTTAGCCAAAAAACCATCGAGTGGTAGTAATTATAGTGCTTATAAGAAGAAACGAAATTCCATCTCACTTGCTGAGAAATTGCAAGCGATATGACGGGTCGAGGCAGGCAGGCTATCGTGAGATGCTTCAAGAAAGGAAGAAGAAATCAAGACAGTATACCCTTGATGCATTCCTTAAGACTAAATCGTCTACTCCACAGCCCCAAGATCCAGGACCATCACTACTAACCCCCAGTAAGGTCTGCAGTCCACCGTAGCCAAGTTAAGGCGAAGACGTTGGTAATTATAATGATTTAAGTTCCATGTAAAGTCCCTGGAAAGAGACATTAAATGCTCTTTTGCATTTTCATTTGTTGTGCATACGTTTTTATTATTTTAAGTCATATACATCTTCTACGATGTATGTTACGAAGTACTGGAACCTAGCTCCATTTGCTACATGTTAGGTAAATCTACCTCTGCCAATAAAGTTTCCGACAACGAAGTGGATGCTAGGTACGCATCTATTTCCTTATGGGAGGTATGTCTGTACATATTTGCGAACGAGAATTTTCCGATATGAAATTTATTAAATCAAAATACAAGAACTGCATTAAGGACACGACATTTGAACAGATAATTCGGATCACCACAACTAATATGGATATTGACATAAAAGAACTTGTAGCCTACCAAGTTCGTCCTCAGTGTTCTCATTAAATATTAAATTTTTGGTATTGTTATGTATTTAATTTTTTGTACGTAACTTTTCTTAAGTAAGCATTTTCTTGAATAAAATATTGTTATAAAATAATTTTTCTCCAGTTTATTTTTATAGAATCTATATTATATATATTAAATAATTAATAACTTTTTTGTGGCCCGCCATCAACTTACAGAGAAACAAATTGGCCCTTTGGTTTATAGAAGTTGGACAGCACTGCTTTAGAATATTATAAGCTGAGGAAATTTCACTAATCATTACATTGTCTTCCTCAGCAGAATCTTTCTTGTTGAAGTAAGTGGTAATATTTTTTTATGTTCCCGGACAATTTAAAATCGAATGTTGATGTTTTTGTGATGATATATGCTGCTTAATGTCCTATTTCCCTCCATGGCCGATATTTATGTAACGATTACATAAACCACACACGGTTTTCTCTGCGTTGCGGCCTTTTTTAATGAAACTCCATTGCTTCCCGTCTTCCTCTCTGTAACTGCATCGTCTTTTCGGCATTTTATCCTAAATCGATTAATTTAAAAATTTTAAAAATAGCACTAAGTTTTTAAATTAAAACTGTAATCTACTCGGAAGACATTTTAATAAAATAATTTAAGAGTAGACGTAGTATGGATGTGCGTTTATTTACGGGTACGTCTCTTTATTTTACATTATGGGTACGTACTTAATATGTACGGGTGTTCTAAATCAATGATAAGTTGGCTTTTGATAATGAAACTGTGGAAGAATTGATGCTGACACCAATGTTTGGAATGATAAAAGTTTTCATACCTTCAATTTCAGTCGATCGGCCGTGTTTCGACCTCGACGACAGTATTAAAGCAGCGTAATCCAGAAACCTCGTAAGACTTGAACTGAAACAAAGTGTTCTGAAATAATGCTTGTTTAATCATAGCACGCAATTCTGTGATAGGTGGAGCTGAAATGTCACCAGCCTAATACATTATTACAATATGTGTAGTATTCCCAGAAGAAGAATACTGAATTACTCACAAAGCAACGACCGGAGATGTAATTTGAATCCCTACGAAGATTCATTCACTCATCAAATGGAGACATTCGTCTTGTCGCTGCCACGATTACTCTCTTCTTTCATACGGGGATCGGCCATTTAAATTGTTTTCACGAAAAATGTACGAGAGACAAAGTAAACAGCATTTCCTTTATTGAAAGTATCACTTTTTATTCATATTTAATCATAAGGTTCCTGAAAATATTAAAATACGGGACATTCCTATGCCCTGACAATGGTTTTAGGGACACCGGGACAAAATGCTGAAAAACGGGACATGTCCCGTAAAAACCCTACGCTAATAATAAAATTATCTTTCTTTCACATCTAAAATTTAGGATTCGAAAATTATATGAAGGCGAGGATCATGCCAGTTCGTACGGCTTTTTTGCCTTCACCGTTCGTCAATTTAACCTTTGGTATCTGGTAACGCTAACGACAGGCACCTTACAATCCCAAGTAACTTACTTGAAGTAAGTCTTAACGGCACTCGTTGCGACGGACGTCATTTCAGCGCTCGTGCGATATCTTCCTAAACTACAGCTCAAATACAGAAATCACGGGCAATTATAATGAGCCGGGTAATAATTAATTACAATGGCTCTCGCGTAATTATTCAAATATTGGGCTTCAGAACCGGGAGAAAGGGGATTGGCGTGATCCTCAACCAAGTTCCTATTAGAAACTGTACAATGAGGGAGGTTCTCACGCTCCGCGCCATTCATTTATTATACGTTCTCAGGAAAAAGACATTTTTGCTCCGCAGGTAGATTTGAGTGTCGGACATACGGTTCGCAGCGGGATTCCATGCGAACTGTTTAAATTCTTTGCACCGACGACCTTCACTTCTCGCGCTCTGACAGAAGGCAGGAGTGCGTAGGACCTTGACCTGTATATCTCCTCGCCCCACTTTCGAGCGATTCGCAGTCCAATGACTCCGAATGCCGTGTCTCCGCCCTCGATTATCCCGCACTGCATTTCCCTCCCCCTGCCTCCGCTCAGACATTTCTTAGAATAGCGGCGATTAACGCGTTAGGGTGAGAGGTAGGATGATCGCCTCTCCTTGTCCCTCTCTCGGGTGTGGAAGGAAGTGGATCCGGACAAAATGTCCCCGGACCATATGTCGAAGTTAATAGGTCGAAATGGACTAAAAAGTGGTTGGTGAAGCGAGGTGATCTTTCCCATGTAAAACTACTCAATGAGTTGAGACTAGAACCGGGTGATTGGTTCGATTATTTGCGGATGGACAGCGAAACGTATCTTCTCCATCTAGTGACTCCACACATTAAAAAAAGCGCTGCCGTTATGAGAAGAGCAATCGCACGAACGCCTTAGTGTCGCCCTTCGTTTTTTGGCAACGGGATGAAGTTACGAAGATCTGAAATTTTCCGCTGCGATTTCTGCGCGAGCCTTGGGAGTAATTATTCCCGAGACCTGTGCAGCATTATACAAGGTGTTGAAGAAAGACTATATTAAGGTGAGCTTAATTTTTTATTTGCGTTTGTTACACAATGAGAAAAATATTTTTGATAGCAATAAAATTGATGTCCAGTTTTTTCGTTCCAAATTCAACCTGCAAATAGAAAAAATTACATTAGACAAATAAATATATCAGTGTTAAAGTGCAAAAATTTATAATATTTATTATCTTTCAGTTTCCCAAAACAAAGGAAGAATGGATATCCATTGGCGAAAAGTTCGAGAGAAAATGGAATTTCCCAAATTGCTTGGGTGCAGTTGATGGAAAGCATGTGAAAATAATTCCACCGCTAGGGTGTGGATCATTCTACTGGAACTACAAATGCTACAACAGTTTAGTTTTATTAGCTACTGCTAATGCAAATTACGAGTTCATATATTGTGATTTTGGTACAAATGGGCGTATTTCGGATGGAGGGGTAATTGAGAACACTAAATTTTATGATAAACTACTGAATGAAAATCTGAACCCCCCTTGCCCCCGGAAACCTGTTAATAGCAGGGATGAACTTCCGTACGTCTTTTTTGGAGACGAGGTCTTTTCCTTACGTGAAAATTTCCTAAAACCCTTCAGCCAAAAACAAGTTACTGATGAACGAAGGATTTTTAATTATCGATTGTCTAGAGCACGAAGAGTAGTGGAAAATGCCTTTGGCATCATGGCTTCAAGATTCAGAATTTTTCTTACTGAAATAAATTTAAGGCTCGATAGAACTGAAATGGTGGTTTTATGCTGGAATGTTTTACACAATTTTTTACGTTGTTCATCTACGTCATACGCAATTGACATTGAGAACGAAAATTAGATAGATATGAATGATATAACACCATTACAGCGTGGACACAATAGGAATTTTGGTGAAGAGGGTAAAGTTGTGAAAAACAAATCTTTGAATTACTTCAATGACGAAGGAAAATTACCATGGCAAACCGATATGATAAAATTCTTCTAACTACGTACCTCCTTGTCCTAATCTTGGAATTGTGAAAAAAAATGCCCTGCTGAAGGATCTGGAGTAGAGGCGCTAGGCAGTTGTTGCATAAAAGAAAACTGCTGCTGCGTAGGATAGGCAGAATCAGTTACTATGCGCGATGTCCTATTCAGTGTCCCCATCTGCGCCTCGAAGATAGCGTCATTGATAATGTTTTTGCAATACCTGGCCATGTCTTCAGGGAGGTTTTCAAGTTCTTGAGCGACATGTTTAGCGTATGCGGAGTATTTTCCCTAATCTTTGGATTGCAGTTTAGTGGCAACTAAATTTAAAACTTCATCTGATCGATCGATCTTCGCCCTTCGGAATGACTGCCTCGATGAAGTTTCTGATAAAGACAATTCTGAATGTGATGCACTTACACTGTCTTCGTCATCACCCCCACCATATTGTTCATCAGTCTGAAAATCAATAAAAATGTAGAATAAACAGATTTATGGTTTCCTTAAGTGAAAATGCGTGGAAGAACTTCCGTAAATGGATTCGTTTTAAAATGTTATAAAATAAACGCACATGTGTAAAAGTGTTTTATTTTCCTTAACCCTTTCAACCCGATTAAACTAAAAAACATCATTCTGAGTGAATCAACTATAAATTTAGTTAACCAATAGTAGTGACTAACGATTTCTACAATTTCCTTGTATTTCTATTTTGGAATTTACTAATTCGATGTAGATATACGAGATACGATATATTCTATTTATACAGTAATTTAACAGGATACAACAGAATATATATATATATATATATATATATATATATATATATATATATATATAACGATACGGAAAAAGAAATAATATGATAAAATAAATGCAACGAGAGGTTGAGAGGGATAGGAAGGAGCCAGTGAACACTTACCATACGGTGGTGGACGTCCACAGCGATAGAGGAAGGCTTGTAATTTGGAGCTTTCGGGAAACACATGCCCTTCTTCAGAGAGAGAAAAACGAAGACTAAAATAAGCGTAACACTGGAGGTAGGGGTTCGGGAAAAGAGGGGTAAGGGGAAGGGGAAAGAGGGGTAAGGGGAAGGGGAAAGAGGGGTAAGGGGAAGGGGAAAGAGGGGTAAGAGGAAAGGAAAAAAGGGGGGTGATTGGAGTGGGAGTGTTAGCGAAGGTTTAAACCTGGTAAGGAGAGGGAGCGGAGGATGTCAATATGGGCTAGTTCCCATTGACGGAGTTGTGGCGCGGGGAAACTACTTGGAAGAGCACGAATAGTTTTTACTGTGAAGCAGCTATTGAAGGGAAGGGAGTGGGTTATCGCATGGTCGGCCACCGGAAGGGGGCGCCTAAGAGAGACGCTACTACGATGGCCGTTCATGCAGATGTTAAGGGGTGTGGTTGTGAGGCCTACATAGAACGCAGGGCATTGTGTGCAGGTAAGAAGATATATTACGTTTTTGGAGGTACAAGTGCTGCGGGATAAGATAGGATAGGAGATTTGGGTAACGGGGCTGGTAAATGAGGAAGAAGTATCTAAGATGGGGCAAGTGAGGCAACGTGGTCTTTTACAAGGGGAGGAACCTGCGGGGGAAGGTGGAAGACCGGTGGGGAGTTCCTTGCGCCATAGCAGGTCGCCAAGACTCCTAGGTCGGCGGAAGGATATCATAGGGGGCTTAGGGAAGAGTAGCGTAGTTGTGGGTGTGTTAAGGAGAATTGGATGGGCGGCCGCGAGGTTGTTATTTAGGGCTTCGTGCAGCCCCGGGTGAAAGGTTGTGGTGAGAGTCAGAGGGACTTCTGTCTTCGAGGGTGGGTTCAAGATTGGTGGGTGTCTGGAGGGGGTGGAGATGGCGCGATATATTTCATTGCGGACTAAGTCGGCAGGGTATCCTCGATTGAGGAAAGCCTTAAGGAGTAAGGCGCAATAATCGGATAGCGAGGTGCTATCCGAGCAGATTCAAAGGCCACGCCTGGCGAGGGAGTACGGAAGAGATTTCTTTGTGTGCTGTGGGTGGCAGCTGGTGTAGTGGAGGTATTGTAGGTGGTTGGTATCTTTAATGTGCACCGAGGTGCCAATGCGTCCATTACGGAGAAGGAGGTTAACGTTGAGGAACGTGGAGTGTGTTGTAGAAGAGTGATGAGTGAAAGAGAGGGTGGGATGGGTGGAAACTGTCTGAAGGAAGGAATTAAGGGATTCCGCCCCATCGGTCCACAGAAAAATATGTCGTCGATGAAGCGGAGCCAGAGGAGGGGCTTTTGGGGAGAAGATTCAAGGAGCTGGGATTCCCATTCACCCAGGAAGCAGTTGGCGTAGGAGGGAGCCATCCGAGTGCCCATTGCGGTTCCTTTAATTTGGATGAAATGGTGCCCTCCGAACGCGAAGTTGTTTTTGGTGAGAACCATTTCCGCCAGTGAAGTGAGGAAGGCTGTAGAAGGTATATATAGATATATATATATATATATATATATATATATATATATATATATATACCTAATTACTAAATATCAGAGTTTTCCTACCTCCTCTTGGGAATCCAAAGTGTTAACACCGGTCCTCGGAATTTCTTGAGCAGTCAGGAAAAGAAGGTCTTCGAAATACCACAAACTGGGAGTGTAGTTATTTTCTGTCCCATTTCCTGATTTATGCGAATCCTTCACTTTCTTACATTCTTTGCGGAAGCAGCTACTTCAAGAATTTATTTTTTTATAACGGCTTCCTTCGTTTCATTCGGATCAATTTCTATCAACTTCGTCCTTAACTTCTCATATGCGACGTTTTTATTTGTTTATCATGGTATTCCTTGCTTTTTATTTTCCATAAGCATGGATTATCACGGTAAATGTCAATAAAATCACTAAGGAATTCCCTAGGAATAGTGCGGAGGTCTGACATGTCTGACACTGCGATAGTGGTGAACACCTCGAGATATGATGCTTAACTGAGGCAAAAAGACGGGGCTGAAGCAAACTCGCTGCGTAATTACTTATAATAGTAGAAGTACGAGTGGATTTACGAATTTAGAATCTACGGCTTATCAAATTCCTCGGTTTGATTGTATTCGTTACATAACGGAAATAAAGAAAGTGACAAGGCACAGCTCTCCAAAACAGGATATATGCGTTTAAAAAAGTAAAAAAACTTTACAGAACTTCTACTCCCGTTACTTGCTACTTGATAGCATTCTCCGTATATTCCACGTTAAACACCGACATCAGAAGTCGGTTTGGCTGGCGGAATGCGGGAGATTGTAATGTGATATATCCTTTTTATAATTCATTGAGTTAAATTGTTTTTTCAGGCATCATCAATTCGTTTCACCTCGTTATTAAGTGAACCTCATTTACACAGACGAGTCGTAGGTAATTGCAAGATAAATCAATCTCCGAAATGTCCGATTGATTTCCCGCAACTCAGCTTCTCACAATTTATTGAGCGAAAACAAGATAACCATTTTACAGATTTCAATTAAATAAGTCCTTAGTATTCTAATGTGTATTTAAGGATCGCCCAATGCACTGTAGTGATGAACAAAACAATGTATCTGAGAGATTATTCCATCGTTTATGCGTAAGTTATCTAAAAATTATTAAAATGCTAGCATAAATGCCCGCCATAAATTACTGGACACTCGATTTTATGTATTTTTATATTAGTAGTTTTTATTTTAGATAGAAAAATTGTTAAAGTAATAAAAACATAAATATATTGTAGAAATGTTCATGAAAATTTTCCCTAACGCCAAATCTCTACCTCTCTCACTCTCCTCCCTCTCTCCTCCCTCTCTCCTCTCTCTCCTCCCTCTCGAAGTCTCTCCCCCCTCTCTCTCTCTTCCTTATCTCTCCTCCCTCTCTATCCTCTCTCTTTCTCCTCCCTCTCTCTCTTCTCCCTCTCTCTCCTCCCTCTCTCTCCTCCCTCTCTCTCCTCCCTCTCTCTCCTCCCTCTCTCTCCTCCCTCTCTCTCCTCCCTCTCTTTCTTCTCCCTCTCTCTTCTCCCTCTCTCTCTCATCCCTCTCTCTCATCCCTCTCTCTCATCCCTCTCTCTCCTCCCTCTCTCTTCTCCCTCTCTCTCATCCCTCTCTCTCCTCCCTCTCTCTCTCCTCCCTCTCTCTTCTCCCTCTCTCTCATCCCTCTCTCTCTCCTCCCTCTCTCTCTCCTCCCTCTCTCTTCTCCCTCTCTCTCTTCTCCCTCTCTCTCCTCCCTCTCTCTCCTCCCTCTCTCTCATCCCTCTCTCTTCTCCCTCTCTCCCCTCCCTGTCTCTCTCCTCCCTCTCTCTCCTCCCTCTCTCTCTCTCCCCCCTCTCTCCCCCCTCTCTCCCCCCTCTCTCCCCCTCTCTCTCTCTCCTCCCTCTCTCTCTTCCCTCTCTCTTCTCTCTCTCATCCCTCTCTCTCTCCTCCCTCTCTCTCTCCTCCCTCTCTCTTTTCCCTCTCTCTTCCCCCCCTCTCTCTCTCCTCGCTCTCTAAGTCTCTTCCCCCCTCTCTCTCTCTTCCCTTATCTCTCTTCCCCCCTCTCTCTCTCTTGTCTCAACTACCTCACTCACCACCTGCCGCGACGCCTACAACTCAAATCCCATGAACCCAACACAGGTCCGACCCGTGACACGAATTTCCAGGTATCATATCGACACTCAATCTCTCCTTTCCAACGAACTTAAACCACATCCTCGCTCACTAAAAATTATCTATATCAACGCCCAAAGCATTCAGGCTCACTTGGGACGAACTTCGTTTAATTTTATCTAAGACAAATATTCATATCATTGCCGTGGCTGAGACTTGGCTTAAACCTGAAACTGACTCCTCGCACGTAGAAATTCCTGGCTTCAAGCTTTTTCGAAATGACCGCTTAGGCAAAGGTGGTGGTGGTGTAGGAATTTACGCCAGAAATGACATTCAATGTAATATCCTCGCTCATAGTGAACCTAAGTACTCTAAACGTCCCGAATTCCTTCTACTTGACGCGCGAGTTAACTCCGTAAAAATCCTCATAGGAATCGTTTATCGACCACCTAAAATAGGACACCTCTCCGATATAGAAGAAACTCTATCCAAACACATTCAAGACTTTCAACATTTAATAATCACTGGTGATTTTAATGCTAATTTACTCGTACCCAACCATGAAAGTAACTTTCTGTTACAGTCTTTCGAGTCCCTAGGGCTAAACGTCTTGCCACTCCAGCCAACGAATCATACGGCAACCTCCGCCACTTGGATTGATCTTGCGATTACGGCAAATCCCGAGAAAATAATTAAATACGGACAATTAGCAGCTCCCGGTATCTCTTCGCACGATATGATTTACATTGCTTACTCCCTACGTTGTCAAAAACTTAAGCAGAAATTCATAAAGGTTCGCGACTATAAATCTATTAATGAATCACTATTAACATCAGAGGCGGCGCTCCTACCCTGGCATTTAATCGAGCACCTAGAAGACATAGACGATAAAGTTCAGACTTTTAATTTATATATGTCTCAGCTACTTGAAAAGTTTGCCCCTCCCAGAATCATTCGGGTCTCAAAGCCACATGCTGCATGGCTAACTCCAGAAATAAAATCGATTATGTCCCGCCGTGACAGCATTTATCGTGATTTTAAGAAATCTAAGGATCCTGATTTACTATCGCGGTATAAATCATTGCGAAATAAAACAAAACAACTTATACGCAACGCTAAAATTAAATATGTACACGATTCAACCAACTCTGCACGAACACAGTCCTCGATATGGAAAAAATTACGGAACTTGGGTGTTGGTAAAAATAAAGATATGCAACTTCCACCAAACCTGTCCCTTGACGAGCTTAACGCTCATTTCACTAAACCTCCCACGACCATAGATGTAGGCCTAAAATCTGAAACTATTGAACGTATCCGTAGCCTGAAACCCAATCACACCTCAAATACAATCTTTGAATTTACACCACTCACACAACCACAGGTAGCTAAATCACTTCGTGCAATTAAGTCAACTGCAATAGGAGATGACGGCGTATCTATAATACTAATAAATAAATTAATTCCTATCATTCTCCCCATTATCACTCATATCTTTAACTGGTCTATTCTTCAATCTAAATACCCTACTTCATGGAAATCAGCTCTTGTCCGTCCTATCCCCAAGAAAAACAATTCTCACGAAAACGCTGATTTCAGACCAATTAGTCTCTTGCCTGTTCTCTCCAAGGCGTTTGAAAGACTTGCACATGAGCAAATAACTCATTTCCTTTCAAAAAATAATCTCATTGACCCGTTCCAATCTGGTTTTCGTAAATCGCATAGCACAGCTACCGCACTATTGAAAGTAACGGACGACGTCCGCAAAGCAATGGATCAGAGAAAAATCACCATTCTAACACTATTGGATTTCAGTAAAGCCTTCGACTCCATCGACAAAGACATCCTACTATGCAAACTTGAACTTTTGCACTTCTCACTCGCTTCTCGAAACTGGTTTCGCTCATATCTAAATGGCCGCTCTCAAAAGGTTATTACTCATGATTTATCATCTCGTCCCTTAAATGTAAATAGAGGCGTTCCGCAAGGTTCTATTCTTGGCCCCCTGCTATTCTCTCTGTACATTAATGATATCTCAAATGCCCTCACTCACTGTAATTATCACCTATATGCTGACGATCTCCAAATCTACTATCACTCTCGCGTACCTGAATTTCCCGATGCTGTCGCTAAAATCAACTCTGATCTAGCTTCTCTCTCTCTTTGGAGCTCAAATAACTTTCTGAAGATCAACCCCGCAAAAAGTCAATCTATTATTATCGGTTACCCCAAACTATTGGCTTCCATAGATCATAGCGAATCTCCTCTTCTATCGCTTGAGGGGTCCACATTGCATTTTAAAAGATCAGTAGTCAACCTCGGTGTCATAGTAGATGAAACTCTATCTTGGGCTCCTAATACCAATAAAATCTGTAGTACCATCAACTCCTCCTTGCATTCTCTCAAAAAACTCAAAAACTTATTACCTAATTCCTTACGTAAACTCTTAGTGACCACACTCCTATTTCCTCACTTTGACTATTGTGATGTTGTTTATAATGATCTCTCCTGTGAATTGGCATTAAAACTTCAACGCACACAAAACTCCTGCATGAGATTCATCGGTGACCTTAAAAAGAGCGACCACATTAGCGAACATTACAATAATCCTTCATGGCTCAAACTTGACGCTCGAAGGAACTTACATACCCTGATGCAAATATACAAAATCCTTACTTATAACAAACCTGACTACCTCTCTTCCCTCTTCAATGAAATCAACACAGTACACAAGCGGGATACTAGAGGCAAGAATAACCTCCTTATTCCTCATCACAGGACGAATATCTACAATAAATCCTTTCAAGTCTCCGGTTGCCGACTCTGGAATAACTTAGATGAGAATTTTAAAACATCTCCCTTTTTAAACTCATTCAAACGCACCTGCGTCACTCACTTTCTTAAACAACAAAGTAATCCTTAATCATCTCTTTACACTCCCCATAAATTATCCTTACTCATGTTTTTTTTTTGTAATGTCTTATATTATTTTCTATTTCTTAATATAATTTTGTATTGTTTTTATATATTTTGTGTATTGTTTATATGTATACATGTGTATGTATGTGTGTGTGTGTGTGTGTATATGTATATAATATATATGTGTATATATATATATGTATACTGTATATGTATGTGTATGTGTATATATATATTCTTTCTTCTATTGTTTGTATTTTTTTGTGTTGTTTTTATTTTTTTTGCTATTGTTTTATATTATTTTATATTGTATTATATTATTTATGTATTTTATATCTTTTCCTGCTTTCTTATAATATGCATGCCCCTGCGTGGGTTTTGCTAGGGAGGACATGTCTGTTTTTACCTAGATTTTCCCCACAAACACAAATCTGTATTCAATTTTATCTTTTTAACTAGTATGATTTAGGTTTATATAATGTATTTTGTTATACCTTATTTTATTCATTTTCTTGTGTTTATTATATTGACGAAGGGTTAAATGTAAGAATGGACCTTCTGGTCTAAATTTCGCCCGAATAAAGACGATTATCTATCTATCTATCTATCTCCTCGCTCTCGAACTCTCTTCCCCTCTTTCTCCTCCCTCTCTCTCTTCCCTTATCTCTCCTCCCTCTCTCTCTTCCCTTATCTCTCCTCCCTCTCTCTCTTCCCTTATCTCTCCTCCCTCTCTCTCCTCCTTCTCTCTCCTCCCTCTCTCTCTCCTCCCTCTCTCTCTCCTCCCTCTCTCTCCTCCCTCTCTCATCCCTCTCTCTCCTACCTCTCTCTCTCCTCCCTCTCTCTTCTCCCTCTCTCTCATCCCTCTCTCTCATCCCTCTCTCTCCTCCCTCTCTCTTCTCCCTCTCTCTCATCCCTCTCTCTCCTCCCTCTCTCTCTCCTCCCTCTCTCTTCTCCCTCTCTCTCATCCCTCTCTCTCTCCTCCATCTCTCTTCTCCCTCTCTCTCATCCCTCTCTCTCCCCCTCTCTCTCTCCTCCCTCTCTCTCCTCCCTCTCTCTCATCCCTCTCTCTCCTCCCTCTCTCTCTCCTCCCTCTCTTCTCCCTCTCTCTCATCCCTCTCTCTCATCCTCTCTCTCATCCCTCTCTCTCCTCCCTCTCTCTCTCCTCCCTCTCTCTTCTCCCTCTCTCTCATCCCTCTCTCTCATCCCTCTCTCTCCTCCCTCTCTCTTCTCCCTCTCTCTCATCCTCTCTCTCCTCCCTCTCTCTCTCCTCCCTCTCTCTTCTCCCTCTCTCTCATCCCTCTCTCTCTCCTCCCTCTCTCTCTCCTCCCTCTCTCTTCTCCCTCTCTCTCATCCCTCTCTCTCATCCCTCTCTCTTCTCCCTCTCTCTCATCCCTCTCTCTCCTCCCTCTCTCTCTCCTCCCTCTCTCTTCTCCCTCTCTCTCATCCTCTCTCTCTCCTCCCTCTCTCTCTCCTCCCTCTCTCTTCTCCCTCTCTCTCATCCCTCTCTCTCCTCCCTCTCTCTTCTCCCTCTCTCTCATCCCTCTCTCTCCTCCCTCTCTCTCTCCTCCCTCTCTCTCCTCCCTCTCTCTCATCCCTCTCTCTCCTCCCTCTCTCTCTCCTCCCTCTCTCTTCTCCCTCTCTCTCATCCCTCTCTCTCATCCCTCTCTCTCCTCCCTCTCTCTTCTCCCTCTCTCTCATCCCTCTCTCTCCTCCCTCTCTCTCTCCTCCCTCTCTCTTCTCCCTCTCTCTCATCCCTCTCTCTCTCCTCCCCTCTCTCTCCTCCCTCTCTCTTCTCCCTCTCTCTCATCCCTCTCTCTCCTCCCCTCTCTCTCCTCCCTCT